>CM024760.1:126942771-127142771 GCA_014218235.1 Colocasia esculenta | reverse complement strand
CCACAATCAAACCATTGCACAGAGGATTTTTAGGTGGTTTGGAAATCGCCTCCAGTGACTCCTACGTCCACCCCTCACACAGTGAGGACACACTACTCAAACCTTGAGTACAACTCATACAGGAGCACGATGACTCCAAACACCCTTGAGCACGACGACTCAAGAAACACCTGGAGCACGACAACTCCAAATGAGCACGACGGCTCAAACAACAACCGAAGTATGACGACTCCAAATTGAGCATGACAGCTCAGAGCTCGACGTCTCACAGTACAAAAGCTAGAACAAACACAAAAGAGATCAGATCCTCTAGCAATGATCTGATTCAAAATAGATTCGTACACAGAAATTTGTGCAGAACTTCATGCCCAAATCTCACAGACGAAATAATGAAGAACAACTCTGAGATGAGGGAAATGGATGTAGAAAGAGTGTTCTCGATGAAGAGGCCTTGCAGATGCTTCAATTTGGGAGCCTTGATGGAATCGATGGAGATCTCTCAATTGGCAATGCTCTGCTTGATGGCATCTGAAATGCCAGAAATCCTTCTTCTCCTGAGCCTCTTCAGTTGGATCTGCTCCCTTGCCTTGCACAACAACCTTCTCTCCAGATTCCCCTTGATTCCCTTGTCCTTCTCTTGAAAGGATGGCTTGCAGCTTCTGGAGATGGAGACAGATCTGGAGAACCCCCTTTGGCCGCCAAAAGGCTTCTTCAAGTAGTGTATGGGCTCTTCTACCTTTGGTACAAGGAACATGGGTATTTATAGCCCCCCTATGTCCATAAAGTGCCTTGGGGTGCATGGCATGGAACCCTAGGTCCAATCCCCTAAATTCCAAGCAGCCACGTGTACAGAGAAATTCATGTTGGATTCTGCTCCTTGCCTTGCACAACAACCTTCTCTCCAGGGATTCCCCTTGATTCCCTTGTCCCTCCTCTTGAAAGGATGGCTTGCAGCTTCTGGAGATGGAGACAGACTGGAGAACCCCCTTTGGCCGCCAAAAGGCTTCTTCAGTAGTGTATGGGCTCTCTTACCTTGGGGTTACAAGGAACATGGGTATTTATAGTCCCATATGTCCATAAAGTGCCTTGGGGTGCATGGGCATAGACCCTAGGTCAAATCCCCTAAATCCCAAGCAGCCACGTGTACAGAGAAATTCATGTTTTTGAGTTTCAGCAGAGTGTGTCGACCTGCCCTGATCTAGTGTCACCTGTTGTCCCAGTCAGGCAAACTGGTCTGCTGGAAACTGGGTCTAGTGTCGACCTGCCCTGATCTAGTGTCGACCTGCTTTGATCTAGTGTCGACCTGATTGATCTAGTGCGACCTGCTTTGATGTAGTGTCGACCTGCTTTGATTTAGTGTCGCCCTGATGTCCCAGTCAGGCAAACTAATCTACTGGAAACTGGGTCTATGTCGACCTGACTTGATCTAGTGTCGACACTACCAGGAGAAAAGTGTGGGAACCTGGAAATATAAAGTGTAAATAATTAATACAAGATATTTCATTAAAATATGAGATATATTAACATCAAAAACATGTTGTCTAAGCATTATTGTGATATATATAAAATGTATAACATGTTCAACATATCATCATCAAAATCACAATATGTCATCATTAAAATCACAACATGTCATCACTAAAATCACAACATGTCATCATTAAAATCGTAATATCTCATCATTAAAATCACAACATGTCATCATTAAAATCACAACATGCCATCATTAAAATCATAATATCTCATCATTAAAGTCACAATATGTCATCATCAAAATCAAAGTATGAGTGATGTTCATTGGTGATCATTATAATACAACTTTAGGAAATTCCAAAACACACTCAACCCAACAACTTTGTTTATGGTGAGCATCACACATAAGGGCATTTTTCTGGCTTCTGGGGCAGCCAACTCACCATCAGAAAAGGTAATAGTGGGTCCTTTGTTTACAATCGAGAGCACTGAAGGCAGATTATCCGGGTTCATGTCTTCACTGACCATGACTCTTTGCAGAAAGGCCCTTAGGGCATCTTGATGAGTCTGTGATATTTTGATTAACTCTAGTATGGAAATCGTGGCGGGGGTTTGATCCAAATGCTTCAGGATATCATATTGAGTCCCCGGGACCAGATCAATTTCTTCCATATCTTGCTGCTGCTGGTTGCTGGTTTGTTGGGCCGGTTGACCTGGCATGGGCACGATGCGTTAGGGTACATCTGATGGACATTCGCCCGCTCCGGAGGGCAAGATTATGGTGGAGTGGAGGGGTTGCAGTGTCAAGGATAGAAGGGTTGGCTAGTAAGGGTGCTGGCGTAGGGGAGAAAGAGATGTCGCCGGGTGGAGGGATGATGGGTGACATGACGGGAGAATAGATGGTGAGGTGAGGTAGCAATGTGGGGTGTGAAGGAGGAGGTACAGTGGATGTAGGCGCGGGGCAATGGGTGTGACGTGGAAATGACCAGAAGCTAGCCCACTTCATGTTCGTCATCGAAGGCCCATTGAGCTTCTGGTGGTGGATGGTGGACGACAGGGTTAACATGTGCGGGTGGAGAGGTGGTGGTGGAGCCAGCTGGGGGTTTGGAGCAGGCTGATGTTTGTGGCATGGGGTTGCGATTATTATGCCTAGGTCATTCGCCGGCTGCTGTGGCTGCTGTTGTTGCTGCTGGTTGCTGATATTGTTGCTGGAAGGGTTGGTATTGCTGCTGTTGTTGCTGTTGTGTGCTGCTGCTGCTGTCACCTTGCTGTTGTTGCCTCTGACCTGTTGGTCCCTCAGAGTCTGGATTAATCTTTTCATCTCTGCCAGTCAATTTGGTTTGCTCATGAAGATATATCATGTCCCGGAGCTGAAAACAATCCGCCACATTATGGCCCCGGATGGCGATGGTAGACACGTCGTACTTTGTTGGTCGGCCCGCGCATATTCCAGTTCGCCTTCTCAGAGGGAGTCTCAGTCATTCAGGGACATGAGGAGGCAAAGAGTCGGCCAGGGTCTCAAGCAAAGGAGGTATTGGGCTCTCTTGGGTCCATTGGGTTTCCTAGGGGCGTAGCCATTTTGAGGTGGAGGGACCTGGGAGTACTGGCACTAATCTGGGGAGGATTTTGTCCTTGGGGAGGTGGTGTCTATTGTTGTTGTTGTTCCTGGCTGCTGGGCTTGCTGGGGTAGGGAGACCTACCTACCGGGCCTTGGGGATTGCTAACTGCACCTACTTGTTCATTGATTTGGATCCCCTCGTGACTGGGCCTTGCGGCTTCTTGGTGTAACGGGCCTTGGGGGTCTCAAACATAGAGTGTGATAGCGAGTCCTTAAGTTAGGTCTGAATGAAACGGGCTCGGCTATATAGCTGGTGCATGGTAAGAAATATCGTTCATGGACAAAATAGCTCGGTAGGTCGGAGTGGCATTGGAAATCAACAACTTCACCTTCTCCTCCTCAGGCATGGGGCAGCGGACCTTGGCGGCCAAAGACGCCACCGGTCAGCATAAGTGGAGAATTCCTCCTCTGGCTTCATTTCTCAGCTACCAGATCTACAAAAGAATATTCGGGCCCCACCCGATCTTAGAATTGCTGTAGAAATCTCTCTTGAACAATTTGGAAATCCTCGGCTTCCTCGGGGGGCAATGAGTAGAACCATTCCAAAGACGGACCATCTAGGGATTTTCGAAACAAGTATGCCATGAGGTGGCGGTCATACTTGTGTGGTGCCGACTCGTAGACAAAGTCTTTCAGATGAACATAAGGGTCCCCTACCCCAGAGTATTGCCGGTAGACAGGGAGCTCTGACTGGGGTGGCACCCGGAGGTACTGGAAGGATGGGAGGGCAATATCAACTACCTTCCGAGGATCGATTTGCCTCCGGAGGTCATGAAGCTCCTTCTTCATGCTCGTCCACTCCGCAAGGAAGTCGGAGGGAGACTGGACTTGATGCGCAGAAATAAGGGAGCGAGGTTGCTCAAATGAGTGAGACCTCTCACGGGGAAGGGGAGCTAGTTCGGCCGTATAGTATGTAGTTGGGGGAGATCGAGGCCGGACCTCTCGCGGAAGAAGGTAGGTTGGTTCCGAAAAATGGATGGCCCGAGGGCGGAGGGGTGTAGGATCTGCCCTTGATGAAGGAAGGTGAGGTGCCGAAGCGATATGGGCGGAGGAATCCGCTGGTCGGACTGAACTCTGATCCCAGGGAGATAAAGGTTGTTTCCCCTGGCGGCAACTATAAACTCTCGGACTTGGTCCGGAGTGAGGTGGGGAAGAAGCTGGCTGAATTGTGAGTGGGGGTCATCACCCCCAGGAGGAGAGGCAGGACGAGATCGAATCCCAGTGACGGAGGGAGGCTGGACATGCCCGGGAGCGTGACCATAGAGGGTTGGGCCACTTCCTCGAGCAACCCGAGAGGAAGAGCATCGTCGGCAAGGACCCGAAATTGGTCCATGTCGAAGAGGGATTATGATAAGATATAAAGAAAGAAGGGGATTGACTCGATCTCCCTAAACACATGACGCATACACCCCCTCAAGACTAATAGGGGGTGATACAGACAAAACCTAGACTCAATCACAGCAAGAAAGACTGAGAGGCGGAGGTGAAACTCAAGTTGCCATTTAAAAACGCAAATTTCTTAAGGTTTGAACTTGACCTTTATGAATTAATTAAGAGGATGTCAATCGGTCAAGTGGATCTTAATGGGTATGGACTCGAGTCCTCCGGTGAAGCTGAGGGATGGTATACTCACACGCAAAGGGGTGGCTTAAACTAAGGGGTGCAACTGGTACAACCAGCCCGGCGAACCGCAACGTGCGTACGGTCATGGGGTCTTACGGAGGTCCTCGGAAGGTGGGCCCGAGTCAGCCTACGAGTGCTCGTAGGTGAGAGGACTTACTCATCCAAGGGGGAACCTAAACAAATGGGTTTCAATAGCGTATGCAATGAGCCTAAATGCCCGAAATGTATGCACAAGTGATAGATGAGAATCAAATAGGGTGACCAAATGGCCCTCGGGCAAAGTCGCGGCGGCCGTGTACACCGCGACCTTATCGCGACAGGGCGACCTTCCGCGATAGGAACAGAGGCCCGAAACACCAAGAGGTCCTCAACTAACTCAAACAGACTACCCTATCAAATGAGAACAGACATAAAAAATAGCGAATCAATACCACATGGACCAAGAAGCACACAGAAACCGATTCATGGGCCAAAACAGTAACATACAAAGCATACCTGATAACGCGACGCCCCTCCACTACGTGACCTTGTCGCGTCCTCGCGATACGCCGCGACTAGGACCGAAAACTTACAAGTAAAAATAGAAGGAAAATCCGGTCCCTAGCAGGACTTTAACATTCAAAAATGCGACAACATATGATACAAAGCGATATCACAAGGATACATGATCTAATAGAAATAAGACAGGGCAGATAGGCGGAAGAGGAGGCTGACCTGATAACGCGTCCTTGACAAACGATGCGACCTGATCGCGTCGCTGCGATAGGTCGCGACAAGAACAGAACACGAAAAGTACAGGGCACAAAGAACAAGAGACTAACAGGGCACTAAGGTGAGAAACAAAGAAAAGATGGCAAGCAAGCAGTCAAAAATCCACGAGGGTGGCAGTGAAGGTCCAATCGTGATCGCCAAAAGGTGTAATCACGGGGATTGACGCCCCCCCTCAACACGAACAAGTACTATAACTAGTGGTTTGTGAACATGGAATGTGATCGCCACCTAGCAAGCTGCCTTATGAATAAAAATGAAGACGGCTAACTTAACTAGGAAAAGGAGAGAGAACTAGGGCGAACCTGGTGTCACGGCGGCCTTAGCGGTCACGACAACAATGATAACGCATCGCCCTTGGTGGACGCATCTCCTTGTCGCATCGCTCTCCACCGTCGCGTTCTCTTCTGTGCGGGAGATGATGGATGAGACCTTCTTCTCGTCCTCCAACCGGCTAGAGGATGAGAGCTCCTCGTGGATCTTCGCTTGGGTGCCTGCCAAAACAATAAAAAACAAGAAATAAAACCCTGTTAGACTATGTTAAGTGTAGTAGCTATTCTTAAATGAAGAAAAAGTGAAGCATGGAGGGAACGACCTGGGGTGGTGGTTTTTAACCCCTTTGGGTGTAGAAAAAATGTGGGTGTGTGCTGAACATGTTCTATCTAAGAATAACATGAAAAATGCATGCGAAAGAAGTAGAAAAGGAAAGGGAGAGAGTGAGCCCCATTAGGGTGACTCCTTGGCGTGGTTGCAGCTCGAAGGATCGTCCAAAAGCTTTAGGAGAGTGCTAAGTCGAAAACCCTTGAGCCCATTAGGGTGACTCCTTGGCGTGGTTGCAGCTCGAAGGATCGTCCAAAAGCTTTAGGAGAGTGCTAAAGTCGCCCTTCTCACGTCCCGTGCTCCATAGATGATGAAATGGGTTGCTTTGGAGGAGAGGGATGCGAGAGAAATGGAGGGAAAGGGTGCCTGCGTGGCTAAGTATCTGTCAAAGGAAATTTTGGCAGCCCTTCGGGGTAACAAATGAGGCTCCCCTCGTCCTTGAGGAGGTGCCTTTCTATTATAGAGCCATGAGAGAGAAATAGGTGATATTATATCTTAAAAAAGGTCAAAATTCGAGATGGGAGATAATGGCCTTTTAAAATTGCAAGGGAGAGTCCAAGGGATCCTCACAAGAGTCCCTAGGGCCCGAATCTCGCCCCAAGGGGTTGAGATATCTCCTAGGGATAAAGCTGGATCAATAGGAGGATAAATGGGAGGTTGTTGCGGAGTCTGGTGCGCTCAGGCATTGTCGCGGCGTATCGTGGGGTCGCGACTAGAGACGTGATGGGCCGGGGCGTCGTGACAGTAAGCCCACGTGCATGGATATCATCCATGGGCTGTCGCGGCGTCCAGGGCCGTCGCGACTAGAGTCGCGGCGCTACGATATGTCGCGACTAGGAAATCGAATTATTTTGCATTTATCAGCCAGTTACATAAAAGAAAATGAGTTATAATTGCACACGGACTCTCCAAAATAATAATGGGCGGGACTTCAAGGCAATTTTAAATTGTTAATGGGCTCAATCAAGGCTAATGATGGGCTCAAGGTGAGTGACCAACTAGGGGCTAACTAGGGTAACATGAAATGTGGTTCAACCCATTAGTCGGAACTGGGTGTCTACAACATAGTCCTAACTACCAACTAGAGGAGAATTTTGCACATAGCATAATTCACACTCGCATATCACTTATTCATCACCTAGGCAATGCGGTGATAAATCTAGGTAACTACGCAGAACCGGGAGAAGCCCTCTCCACCCTAACCAGTGGAACCTGTCTACATCCAGGATTTCATCCTAACGCCCTTAGGATTTATTTCGCATACGTTGAGCTTTCCATAGGGACTTTTCTATGGTACGGCTCTTGGACCCCTATGTAGCAGTGTCACTCTTGGCCAAATTTTACATTAATCACATTATCATACTTCGTCATATATTACTCATGCTTAATATACACACTTTAATCCCTTTTTCATACACTTTGCATAACATTTACAGAATTCACTCTTATTGTTTAACAATGATAAACAACCTAAAACAAGATATTAACATGCTATTAACCGTTGATTTACACATAGTTAAACCTAACATGCTAAACATGGCCATTTTCTCATTTAAAACCATAACAGTACCTACTGTCATCAAAACATCATGGAATTTTTATCACATGTTAGAAACAGTAAACATAACACATACTCAATTTTACAGATTTTTCTAAATAGGAATATATTTATAACAATTAAAATAAATTACATGTGCATTTCTCACCAATTTCTCCAAAGTAGGAATCAAAATATAACAGTCAAATCTAACAGTGCCAATGCGTAGATACGGTCATCACATGATTGTAGAAAATTCATGAAACCCTAACTCACAACTGACTTATTTACACAGATTAAACATGGTCATTTTATGCTCATAGTCCAATTACCAAAATTTTAGTAATCAACACAAATCATGAAAATTCACTAGAGCCTCATGACATGACCTACTGATCACCTTTAACCCCACATAAAATTTACAACATGCACACATACTCGAAAATCAATTAAATATCCTAAAGAAGATCAAACAGTAGTTTTCAGGACACTGAGGAACTTGACTGCATAGTGCTAGCCGCCTACTGAGTCAATTGCACCATCTCTTGCCGCCAACACATGAGCTTGGCGGCACAGGATGTTGCCGCCAACCTTCAGACAACAGACTACACAGACACTCACATGCACGGGGAAATTGGAGGGTCCATGACACAAGGAAAATTCAGAAAAATACTGGGACCTAAGGGACATGTATAGGATTGATATACATAGGTTACTTGCCTCTAAATAAATCCTAGAAGATCAAACTTTGCTGAAGAAGCCCTCCTCGGCCCTGCTAAGAAGGTGCTCAGAAACTCCTTAAATCTGGTTCTTCAGTCGTTGTAGGTTGATCCTCGGAGTTGGGGATGCCTCCTTGATGGTTGGACTATCCTCCAGTCGGTGTAGATCTCCAGGAAACTCCTCCAGTCGCCGTATAGAAGTCTTCAAAGTTCAGCTTTCCTCCACAAGAACTCTAGCTTTTCCCATCACCCAAAAAGACTTGGCACGGCCAGAATAAGGTGTTTTTATAAGGCTGGGCAGGTTGGGTACGCACTAGGGTAGGTTGCCTACAGTTATACAAGACTTTCCTAAACTGAAACAGGACCAAACGTGAGCATTACCAAATCTGGAACCGTTACGCAGGAGGGATATTGACGTCAACATCTGGTATAGTCAACATGCAGTTGGCGTCCAGATCTGTTGCCGCCCACAGTCTGGTTGGCGTCCATCGATCTGGACGCCAACCAGGGCATGCAGTCAGCGGCACACTGTGTGGCCGCTAACTGTCTCCCTCGGCCAGCAATCAACATGCATTAACATAAATGTAAGATTACATCACAATCAACTAAATGTGCTCTAGAATAAATAAATATACATTCACCACATATACTATATGCATTACACCCTATTTTCTTAAATATAAATTGTACTAATCTTAGTTAAAGATAATATGCATGAAATAACATTCATTCATATATATACACAACATAGTTACATGCATTATGCATGCATATATATAAACACAATATGCTCATTATTATTTAAGTATCATATACACTATAAACAATTAGACATGTCTAGAATAGACAAATATCATTTGCAGAAGATGGATATATATATATATATATATATATATATATATATATATATATATATATATATACCTTTATGCATCATAGTTACATAAAATATGCATGGAATATATATATAAATACAATATGCACCTCAACCATTAGATAATACATACACATTTCAATATATTATATGTACAAAAGTAAACTCACATGTACTTACAAGATGCATGGTAGTACTTCATATTATATGCGCAACATTACTTAAATACAACATGCATAGTATTTAAATAAGTACATCATATACAAAATTAGCTAATTACTTATGTTCATGAAAAATAATATACGTACACGCATATGCACATGAACAATTTAATAATTATAATATGCAAAGTTTTTATACATACACTATATTTATGACAGGTAAATATCGCATGGACAATATAAAATGACAGAAAATTCGGGGTCTCACATCATATGTCTATCTTATTATTCTCTAACAGAAGTTATATTTTTGTTGTCTATAGGACTTCTCATTTCTACTTATAGAAGGCACTTACCTAACACAACAGGAGTGTCAGCAGGAAGCATGAGAAAGGAATGGAAGACTTCTCCTTTTATACTGACAAAAGGACACTTACATAACACAACCGGAGTGTGACAGTCCTTACTGTTCAGGCCCGTTAACCCAATAACGTGACCAACACAACTCTGCCTCCCGTTAACGAGCCGTAGCCTCGCAAGGGATATCAACATAACATGTCCGTGAAAATATAAGAGAACACGCTGAACACATATAAGTTTCCACTTCTCACATATATCCATATGAAATGTACATATTCAATTCCAAACCAAAGTTATAGAACAAAGTACAACAGCCTGGGACAAACCCCCAAGTCTCAACAAGTAAAAGTATTACTCTGCTGGTAGCGAAGGCCTAACTCCACTATGGTGCTGACCAGAACTAGAAGAGGGATGGGAACCCTCCTGCTCTCCTTCACTTGGAAGAAGAAGGGGTGAGCCTCACAAATCACTGGCTCAGTAGGGTAACTCCCTAAAAGCCGAGAGAACAATGAACAACAAGTAAAGTAGTAGAGCTGATAAGCAATTAAAATATATAACCACCTATGCATGATACTATAGTTGTAATAAATAAATGAAAAACCACGCACACGTGTACAAGCTAAAGAAAGGCAAGCCATACATGAGTCACGAGAACTGGTTCCTGACACCAGCCACAAACCCAGACAAACAACACAAGTCTACCTCTCAGCCTCGCAGCCACGGACGAAAGGTCCAGCTGCCGCTCCACCTCAACAAGGTAAAAAACTGTAGAGATAGACCAACACCACTCCTGCAGGCCACACAACTGCAGGCCCAATCCTGACACCTTTAGGGACTCCGGCCCGAGCACCCTAAAGTGAGGCACTAGAAACAGGACTAGCTGGGGACCAGTACGTCTATTGGTGTCCATCCCCCAACCACGAGCGCGCTACAAGCGACCGCACACCCACAAACACGAGTCACTGCCCCTGCTATCTTTCCATTCAGCCGGACGTACAACTCAAACTCAAGAGTGAGGGTGTCCAAAAAGACGACACAAATCTTGACGGTAGTCACTATACCGGGACAAGCCCGAGCACCCGGTGCTTGGGTAACCGACTAGAGAGGTAACCACGGAAGGCGTTACAACCCAACTTGCTATGCACACATTTCCAAGCAAAACACATTGTTATCAACCACGGTATAAGCCAGCACAACACTTACAAACCTTACATTGTGTAACCATCACTGCCCAAGCACTGTACAACAAGAACCAAACAGACTAACCACAGAACCCCAGAGCTCAGGTGGCCACAATCTAAATCGTGACCAACACAGTGGACGCCTATTGAAACTTGAATCACGACAGACCAACCTGTCGTCTTAAAGCCTAAATCACGACTGGACAAGCCATCGTGTTCGCAAAACGCGACGACTGGTTCCGTCACCTTTCAGACAGTAGAAACCAACCCCAAACTCTCATTCCGGAAATCACGCCAACGGGCTGTACATGCTGGTAAAGTAGAAAATAACTGTTCATATGAAACCCTAGGAAGGCTCTCTATCATATTCAAGTGATTTCCATACCATATTCCACAAACCTTAACATATGCATACCATATAATCGAAAACAAGGGAAAGTCCCCCTACCAACGAATGAAACATAAAACCAATGTCGCCCAGAGGTTCCCCGCACTCCGAAGCTCCTCCTTGTGTCGGAACCATGCAAAACGGATAGCCACAAACCCTAAATCGCCTCCAAAACTTGCAGCAGCCTCCCCTTCAGTGGCCAAGGGCAGAAGCCCAAAATACACAGAGTTTAAATCACGACGTATCGAGCCGTCGCATTTCTAAATGTGACGTAGCCTGCTGTCACGATTCAACTCCGTCGCTCCTGCATGCGCCACGCGGCGCGCATGTAACCACGCCCACGTAAAAGCAGTGCTAAATCGTGACGGAGCAGATGGTCGTGTTCATATAAGAATCGCGACGCCTATGTTGGTCGCATTCTTAATGAACCCACCAGAGGTCTATTTAGGCTGGAATTTCCAACCCTCCAGCCTCACACCCTACTCCCCAAACCTGTAAACACTTACATATACATACCAACTCAACTAATGAGCTACACACTGGCCCCCAAATCCGGTAAACTACGATCCGAACATACATGATATTACATTACTATCACCTAAAAGGAATTTCATCCTCGAAATTAAAGAAGTAAAAACCATTGACAATTTAACACATATATGACTATCACCTAAAAGAATTCAAGGCTTACTCAAACAAGTATGGATACATCTTCTACATCTCATCGGCCAATTCCCTAGTATCTTCTCCACCCTGCTTGTTTTCCCATCTAATCTTTACTAGCTCAATGTCTTTATTGCTCAACCTTTGAGTTCGGAGACCTGTAATCATCACTGGATACTCTAGCATGTATATATCTGGTTTCAAATCATCTTGAGTGTAGCTGACAATCTAAGAAGGATCCCAAATGTATCTCCTTAACATAAAGACATGGAACACATCGTGAGCATTGGTGAAATCTACTGGAAGCTCCAATCTATATGCTGTCTCACCAATCCTTTCCAAGATCTGAAAGGGAACCACATACTTGAGACTCAATTTGCCTTTCCTACTGAACCTCAGAACACCTTTGGTTGGAGAAACCTTCAAGAACACATAATAGCCAACTTCAAACTGTAGTGGCCTGCGCCGTGTATCTGCATAACTCTTTTGTCTACTTTGGGTTGTTTGAAGCTTCTCCTTAATGAACTTAACCATTTCTACACACTGCTACACCAATTCTAATCCCATCACTTGTCTCTCACCCACTTCATGCCAATTCAACGGTGTCCTGCAAGGTCTTCCATAAAGTGCTTCATAAGGTGCCATCCCGATGCTTGTGTGATAACTGTTGTGGTAGGAAAATTCAACCATACCTAAATGCTGCTCCCATCCGCCTCCCCAAACTAAACAACACGCTCGCAACATATCTTCGATAGTCTGAATTGTTCTCACTGTCTGTCCATCGGTTTGGGGATGGTATGCTGAACTATACCTCAACTTGTGTACCAACAACCCTCTGCAAACTTCTCCAAAAGCCAGAAGTAAACATAGGATCTTTGTCTGAAACAATGGTGATTGGAATTCCATGCAATAGCACAATTCTATCCACATACAACCTCGCCAATCTATCTACTACCCATGACATGCTCACGACTAACAACCTGCACACCTTTGTCAATCTGACGTCTTCCTCATCCTCATCCATTGTAGAGGACATTAGCATTTCACTGATTGCCAAGAACATATCATTCTCTTTCAATATTGCCTCCCTCATAAGTGCGTCTAAGTCTGAATACATTTGTCTGAGTTAGTTTTGTATAACCTGATTCAAAGTATGTGACTTGAATAAATGTTTGATCATCGAATTAACTAACCCATTATGACCTGACGCTGTCCTAGGTAAACCTACTACAAAATCCATTGCTATGTCATCCCACTTCCATTGCAGTATAGGTAATGGCTGCAATAAACCACCTGGTCTTTGATGCTCTGCTTTAACCTGCTGGCATACTAGACACCTTGCTATGAATTCCGCTACCTCTTTCTTCATGCTTGGCCACCAAAAATACTTCTTCAAATTTTGATACATCTTGGTGCTTTCTGAGTGTATAGTGTACCTGGGCCGATGTACTTCTTCTAACACCTTCTGTTTCACACTAGCTTCACTTAGGACATATAACCTGCACCTGAATCGGACCACACAATCATCATCTATGGTAACATCTTCCATCTTTACAATGTCAGCCAAATTCTCATCTACCTTTTGTACTTCCACTATCTGTCAATACAAAGATGGCTCCACTATGCTGCTAGCTAACACTACTCTCCGCTGGCTACTTGGAACAATCAAAGAATTTTCTGCCACATCTTCATACAGCTTCCATTCTCTCATCATCATGTGACTCATAACTGCCTTCCTACTCAAAGCATTCACAACCACTTTTGCCTTGCCTGGATGATACGCTAAGCTGAAATCATAATCCTTTAAATACTTCATCCATCTGTGCTGCCTCAAATTCAAATCCTTTTGTGAAAAGATGTACTTCAAACTCTTGTGGTCCGTGAAGATCTCAAATCTTTCACCATACAAGTAATGCCGCCATATCTTCAATGCAAACACAACTGCTGCCAATTCTAAGTCATGTGTGAGATAATTCTTTTCATGTCACTTCAATTGCTTAGATTCATAGGCCACCACTTTGCCATACTGCATAAGTACCGCCCCAAGTCCTCTCCTGGATGCATCTGTATACAATACAAAACCACCTCGGCCTGACGGTATTTCCAATATGGGTGCTGAAGTGAGTCGCTTTTTCAATTCCATAAAGCTGCGCCTGCAATCGGATGACCACACAAATGGTACTCCTTTCCTGGTAAGCCTTGTCATTGGTGCTGCAATCATTGAGAAGTCTTGGATAAACCGCCTGTAGTAACCTGCCAAACCAAGGAAACTCCTGATCTCTGGCACTGTCTTTAGTTCTTCCCATTTCATAACGGCTTCCACCTTTGCTTGATCAACTGCAACACCTTCACCTAAAATAACATGCCCTAAAAACTATATTTCTCTTAGCCAAAACTCACATTTACTGAATTTTGCATATAGCTGGTGCTCCCTCAATGTCTGCAATGTAACCTTTAAATGAGCTGCATGTTCCTCTTCCGAAGTTGAATACACTAGTATATCATCAATGAATACCACAATAAATCGATCTAAATATGGATGGAAGATCCTATTCATCAAATTCATAGATGCTGCTGGTGCATTGGTTAGCCCAAATGGCATAACCACAAATCATAATGCCCATACCTTGTTCTAAATGCAGTTTTATCAATATCTTCTTCCCCAATCCTCACTTGATGGTACCCCGATCTCAAATCTATCTTGGAGAACACATTTGCTGATTGCTATTGATCAAACAAATCATCAATTCGTGGAAGTGGATACCTGTTCTTTATTGTAATCTGATTCAACTAGCAGTAATCAATACACATTCTCAAGCTACCATCTTTCTTCCTAACAAATAAAACTGGTGCTCCCCATGGTGAGTGACTAGGCCGAATGAAACCCTTCTCTAGCAATTCTTGCAACTGTTTCTTCAACTCTTTCAATTCTACAGGTGCCATCTTGTAGGGTGCCTTGGAAATCAGCATATTGCCCGGCTGCAGCTCCGCTATAAAGTCCACCTCTCTATGTGGTGCCAAACCGGGTAACTCTTTCGGGAATACATCCACAAACTCTTTAACCACCGATACCATCTCTACTGTTTTATCTGCCTCAACCAAACTAATTGATTTCAAATAGGCTACACACCGTGCATTAATCAATTTTCTAGCCTTAAGAGCAGAAATGATAAACTTAGGGGTATAGAATGGCATACCTTGGAATTCAAACATATTGCTTCCGGGATGACTAAACTTTACTCTCTTCTTCCTGCAATCAACCATTGCCTCATATGCCTCTAGCCAATTCATGCCCAAAATCACATCATATTCCTTTAACTGTAGTGCATATAATCTGGCTGGCAACTGATTACCTTGTATCATTATGGGAACCTCATCCAAATAATATGCAGTAAGCATGAAATCACCGGAGGGGACTTCTACCACAAGCTCACACTACCTCTCCTCAAAGGGATGTACCATTCTATTAATGAAGTCCTCAGAAATGAAGGAATGTGATGCACCTGGATTAATTAATGTTCTAGTAGAAAATTCAATAAGTGATATCATACCTTCAATCAGATTCGACACCTCTGCTTGAGCCCTTGTGATTGCCATCACTTGTCCTCGTCCTCCTCCTCTCTGGTAAGGAATGCCTCTACCTTGCTCAGCTAGTGGCTGCTGCTGCTGCTGTGGTGCCCCTCTACCATAATTACCTTTTCTTGGATATGGACAATTCCTTGCCAAGTGCCCCGGCTGATCACAATTATAGCATATAAACTTCTGAGGGCTGCCTATCTATGCTTTGTTGAGATTCCTCCGTGTAAGGCCCTCGAACTTTGTTCATTTTACTTGCACTTTGTTCATGTTATGTTTGTATATGTATATATATGCATATGATATTTGTTGTAAGTAGAATATTATTCATTTACTTATGTACATACATGTTTAATTCTGTACATGTTGTTTTATTTAATTCTGTACATATTAAATTTAAATAATATGGTGTATAATCTATGTAGTTATATGTGATTGCATGTTTATTTAATTTTCTGTGTTCTGGCCAAAATGTCAGTTGACGTCAACATCCCTTGACGTTGAGGGCAGGTTGATGGCAACAAGTGTGTCGTTGACTCAAAGTCGGCATCCAGATCGATGGACGTTTATTTCCTGTAAACGACAACAAAGTGGCTGTCTACTTCTCCGTTTCTGTGCGATTTCAGATCTAGAAACGGCTGCGTTTTCCCTTGGTTCTAGATTTGGAAACTACCCTCCAATGGTAGGATTCCAACCTACGCATTACCCTAACCCATTGGTCCTATAAAACACCTAGCTTGCGCTCAGATTAGGTCTTTTGGACTCTTGAGAAAACTATGGCTTTTTGTGAGAAAAACCTGAACTTTGGAGTGATTGATCTTGCGATTCTATGCGTCTTCCGATGATCTTCATCGACTGGGAGGTGCACCTAGCATTGAGGAAGTTTCCCCGACCCCGGTGATCTATCTACATCGACAGAAAGACCGGATCTGGGAGAAATTTGAGCACCTTCTTGGCTTGGCTGAGGAGGGCTTCTTCGACTTAATTAAACCATTAGACAATTTTTCACAGGCATGTAATCAAGGGATTTCATCCCTGCACATGTCCTTTAGGTCCTAGGATTTTTGTGGATTTTTCCTCGTGTCCTGGAACCCCCAATTTGTCAAGTTATGTGCGGTCTGTCTACACTTTCTACAGACAGGAACTTGACGGCAAGCTTGCTGCCGTCAAGATCTTGAGTTGGCAGCAATATCGTGTGCCGTTAACCCTGGTTTGCGGCAATCCCTTTGCTGCAAAGTTCTTCAGGTTTTTCAGAATAACTGTTTTGATCTTTGTGCTGTGTTTGTCAGATTTCTGGATATGTGTGTATACTGTAAAAATTGTGACTGGTCAGGTACGGACTGTAGGTCATATCATGAGGATTGGTCAATTTTCTGAGCATGATATAAATTAGAGTAATTTCTATAATTGGAAAATGAGCATGATCTACCTGTGTTTAATTCTAAATAAATTGATTTGTTGCAATTTAGGGTTTCAGAAATTTTATATGGTTTTATAGTGACTGTTTCCAGGTTTTAGAACTATTAGAACCGACTGTGTTGCTGTGAATCATGCTTAAATGATTTTTTGATAAATCTGCATGAGATCTATTTTAATTATTAAAATTAGTTTACTGTTCCGAAAAATCTAAAAGTTTAGGTATGTGATATATAACCTGTGTGATACCTGTGATAAACATTTCATGCTGTTTTGACAACAGTAGGTACTGCTATTAGTTTAATAAGGGTAATTGACCATGATGAGCATGTTTAACTTTGATCATGTGAAATTTAGTGTTTAGCAGCACGATTAGGGATTTGTTGTGATTTAATTATCACTGGGAAATAGAAGTATCATGTTCTATAAACTGAAGCATGTGTAATTATGTTAAAGTGCATGTAAATGAGTTAAAGTGTGTATGTAAATGAATGAAACATGTGATAATGTGTAAAATTGTTCCAATATTGACTGTAAGGCCCTCGAATTTTGTTGCATTATTTTATTCCGTGTAAATAATTCATGTTTGTGTATGCATAGATGTACATATCTACGTATGTATTAACTAGTTATACCTATGTGTGCATGTGTATAATTAGTTATAAATAATGTATGAATTGCATGGTGGTAGTGTGTACATGATAATACATATGTATGGTATGTACATAGGTATAAGTTAAGCATGGTTTCTACATGTTTTGAGTTCTGGCCGAAGGGCCCAATTGGCGTCCACATGGATGGACGTCCATGCTGAGTCAGCGTCCACCTCGATGGACGCCAATACTTAAGCCAACGTCTATGGATGTGGACGTTAAGATCTCTGACCTGCATGCGTTGTAGACCCCGAAACTCCGGGGGCAAGCAAGCCCAGCCATTGGGGAGATGTCCCCAACGGCTAGCAGGCTTTCACATCACCTCTCCGGGGTTCCCCAAACCCCTTTTCTATAAACCACACCCCCTTCTACACCAGACAACCCCTCTTGACCTCTTTCAAGAGATAGAGAAAACCCTAGCTCAGAGCTGCATAAAGACTAAACTTTGGAGGCTTCAATCCGGCGATTCAAGGCTTCATCCGGCGACCTACTGCATCAGGAGGGTAGCTGGAACATCGTGGAAGACTTCTCCAACCACGGTTTAGCTTCTACACCAACCTAGAACCCGGAGGAGAGCATTTGTGGAGGCTTCTTGGGACTGCCCAAGGAGAGCTTCACCACCATCTTAATCCCTTTGGAGACTTGTTTAAAGGCAAGTAACCCTCACATTTCGTCCATGTAGATGTCTAGTAGGGTTTTGTTATTTTTACAGATTTTAAATCGAGTCCTGGATCCCCCCATTCTTCTTGTATTTGGATCTCGGGTCTGTATTTCTGCACAGACCTGAAGTTGACGGCAAGATCCTTTGCCGTCAAGATCTTCATTAACGGCCAACGATGTTGCCGTTAAGCTCCATTAACGACCAGACTATGCCGTTAAGATCGTCAGGACAGAATAGTGAGCTGTTCTCTCTTTCTATATGATAATTTTTCAAGGTTCTCGCATGAGGATATATGGTAACCGTACTATGATATGTATTATGAATGGTGGTATATGTGGTGAGGTCCTTACAATTTCTGAAGTTGGTATGAAGGGTGTCATTTATGAAAAATGCATGTATGATAAAAATCCTAGATCATGTTAGTTTCTGTTTGTGCAACTCGTGAGGAATTTGGGTGCCCTAAATTTTATGAACCATGTGTGTAGGGGTTAGTTTGTGCCCTGCAATTTCTGAAATTTCTCCATGCTCGTATGATTTACTGTAAATTTCTATTCTGAAAATAGAAAACATGCGTAGGGTTTGTGAAATTTTCAATAAATTGTGTGTTGTGTAATAAATCCGGGGGAAATTCTTGTGATAAGGTATATGTTGGGTTCAGAGTTGAGGTCTATTGAATCTGCCATTCATGTTGTGTTCGGTGTGTAATTGAATTATGGATAATATGAGGCTGAATGTTTCAATTTCTGAAAATATATGTTAACTCTGAAAAATCTGGAAAATTTCATGTAAGATTATAAACCTGAAATGAGTATGTGGTTAAATTTTCATGCTATTCTGATGACTGCAAACTGTGTTATGAAAATTTCATGTGAAAAATGTGATAAATGCATGTTATCATGAATATGACTTAATGATGTGTTTTTCCAACCTGATTAATGCAAGTTAGTGAATGTTAATCCCTGTTATCAGTAGCATCATGCTAGAAAAAAACAGAGCCATGTGTGTGTGAGAGAGAATGAAAAGGTATGAGGATGTCTTGTGTAAATGTGTATAAAAATCGGTATGTGTAATGTGTAAGACTGTGCCAAGTATGACACTGCTTCCATAGAGGGCCGTGGAACCGTACCATGGAAAAGTCCCCATGGGAAGGTTCAATGTGTTAATATCCTAAGGGCATTAGGATGAAATCCTGGAGGTGGACAAGTACCACTGGTTAGGGTGGAGACTTGTTCTCCCGGTCTGCGCAGTCCAAGAGTCGTCACTGTATTGCCTAGGTGGCATCTATGTGTATGTGTCCTTCTAATGGTTGTTTGGACTATGTGTCACGGCACTAAAGTGTGAAAAATGTGAATGTGTACATGTGTAAGTCGTGTAATGTGAACATGTGTAAATGTGCAATGTGTAAAACGTGAACTATGCGAATGAGGAAATTGTGCAAACATGTGAAAGTAATGTGTTAGATGATAAAATGGTGATCCATGATATGTTAATGTTAAACTCGTGTCATAACAGCAACCTAATTTTAGTTATGAAAATGTTTTACATGTGTACAAATGTGTAGAATCCATGCTAATAGCATTTCTTGCTTATGTGTAAACGTTTCCATGTTTAAGCGCCACCATGATATAGTTAATTGAGATTGTAGCTCTCATGTGATTGGTTGTGAGTTTCTAATTCATGTCAAAACAGCAAGCTAAAAGTGTATAAAACGACAATGTGCATGTGCAAGAATGTGTAGAAATCATGATAGGAAGGTCTCCTTTCATGTATGTAAGCACACCATGTTCGGTTGCTCTCATGTTTTGCGTAATTGGAGGTGAAACCTTTATGTGATGGAATAAGTAGAAAGCATGTGATAGGACGTTTTATTTTGGAAAATCTGAAATCATGAACCATGTGTTTAATTTGGTAGAATTACCATGATAGGTTGTCTCTTATTGATGTCAAGCATGCTACATGTTTTGTCTTGTGACTTGGGATGAAAACCTGCTATGATATATGCATATATGATATGTGTGGTGTTATTTGCTGAGTCTTTTAGACTCATTACTTGCTTCGGCGTACAGGTTTAGTTGGTGACGCTACACCGTTAGAGGAGGCAGTGGAGATCGACTCCGAGCGTGGAGACTAGCTCTTTGGAGTTCACTTGTGACATTTTGTGATTTCATAGTATGTATTGTAAGGCAATGTATTAGAATTATCATGTAATCATGGACAAACTATGTATTTTATTTTAGCACTTCTTTTATGTGGATTATGTGGACTTTAGATCTTTAAATTGTTACATGAATCATGTATGTTAAATGTGGATGATGAGATGAATGAAATGAAGACAGTGGTTCTTTTCTTCCGCTACTCTGTATCTATATTTGTGTGTATCTCAATCATGTGATAGCGTTGGGTAAATGCCCCACTGTGATAACGTTCACTATACCGACGTGGGTTGGTATAACCGTACAGGTATAATGAGGGTCATCACAGGAATTGGTATCAGAGAGACCGATTGAGATTATACATAAATATACATGCATCATCATCTTCATTACATGCTAAGTCTACATAGGGATGTCCACATGTGTAGAATTGATTAATAATGAATAAAAAAAATAGATAAGAAAATGGTTAGGAAATAAATTAACGTAGCTCTAATAGTGGCTGAAATTTATTACAGCCATGGCTTCGAGAGGTAGGCGTGGCGGAGCCCCGGCCCGTGAGGACGAGCCGAGACGTGAGGAGCGGGCGGAGCAGCTGGCCCCGGCACCTCAGGGTCCTGTACTTCTCCCACCGCCGCCTGTGGATTATGGAGTATTCATGCAAGGTCTGGTGCAAGCCATGCAGATGCAGGCTCATACTCAGGCAGCACTCCAGGCACAGTTGGAGGCTCAGCAGGCTCAAGTTCCAGCTCAGGACCATGGTGGACCTTCCATCATAGAGAGATTCAAGAGGATGCTACCACCCTCTTTCAAGGGGGAGAGCGATCCATTGTTGGCAGAAAGCTGGATGAGGGAGATAGAAAAGATCTTCCGAGCCATCAGGTGTGCAGATGAGGATAAGGTCACATTAGCCACCTACATGCTACTGGAAAGAGCTGATGTATGGTAGGCTTCATTGCTGCGTACCGGTTTAAAGACGGCGCGGTTGATGTTGCTTGGGACGAGTTCGTGAGGCTCTTTCGGGCCAAGTTCATCCCCGAGCATATTCAAGATTGGATGGAGCAGGAGTTCCTCTCTTTGACTCAAGGCTCCATGACCGTGCTAGAGTATGAGGCAAGGTTTGCAGAACTATCTAAGTATGCACCTCACATTGTGGCTGATGAGCGTAGAAAGGTGAAGAAGTTTGTGATGGGACTCAAACCATCACTGAGGACGAGGCTAGTGGCGTTCGATCATCGTACCTTGGACGAGGCACTTAGTGCTGCTTGTAGACAGGAGGGTCAGATGGAGCAATACCTTGAAGAGAAGAAGGCTTCGCAGAAGAGGCCTGCAGCTACGTTTCAGCGGCAGGACAAGAAGAAAGCAGTGTACCAGACACAACAGCGATTAGTAGCAGTCGGCAATGCTCAGGTACCCTTTGTACGTTCCCCTGGTGTGAAGAAAGAGTGTCCCCACTGTGGGAAGACACATGGTGGTTCCGAATGTTGGATGATTACGGGAAAGTGCTTGAAGTGCGGAAGTAGCGACCACAAGATCAAGGATTGTCCGAGACTTCAGCAGGGAGTCCAGCGCGGAGCGCCAGCCCCAGCAGCGATAGCGGCAGCAGCACCAGCTACAGGAAGACTAGGAAGGCCTTGAGCCCCAGCTCGAGTGTTTGCTTTAGCACGCGAGGACGTCGAGCAGGCGGAGCATGTCACCGAAGGTACGGTTTTACTTCTAGGTGTGCACGCTCGGGTTTTGTTTGATACGGGTACTACTCACTCGTTCATTTCCAAGCAGTTCGCTAGGCAGTTAGCCCTAGAGTCAGGCATAGAGTCTGAGGAGTTAGAGGTCCCTTTGTCTCTACACACCCCTGCGGGTACGGTATCGACTAGGAAGTGCATTTCGTCGTTACCTGTGTGCATTGAGGATAGAGTCCTAGAAGGGTGTTTCTTCTTGCTAAAGATGAAGGACTATGATGCTATTCTTGGTCTGGATTGGCTAGAGGATCACTATGCGTTAGTAGATTGTCGTGGAAAGAGGATTATTTTCCGCATTCTTGGTGAGGATGAGTTCTCTCATCCCTTCCCAAGGAACTTGGCGGGAAAGTTGGTCATCTCTGCCATGAAGGCGATGCGCATGGTAAACAAGGGTTGTGACACTTTTCTTGCCAGCGTGGTATTAGTACCAGAGGCTGATGAGTCACCTACTCTTGCAGAGATTGATGTTGTGCAGGACTTTCCAGATGTCTTTCCTGATGATTTGTCTGGTTTGCCACCATATAGAGAGATAGAGTTTACCATAGAGTTGCTTCCGGGCACCTCTCCTATCTCGAAGGCTCCATATCGGATGGCACCTGCGGAGTTAGTCGAGTTAAGGAGGCAGTTGCAAGAGTTGCTAGATAAGAGATTTATTCGCCCTAGTGTTTCCCCTTGGGGCGCACCTGTATTATTCGTCAAGAAGAAAGACGAGTCACTTAGGTTATGCATTGACTACAGAAAGCTGAACCAAGTGACTGTGAAGAACAGGTATCCCTTACCTCGTATTGATGATTTGTTTGACCAGTTGCAAGATGCATCAGTCTTTTCTAAGATTGATTTGCGATCTGGTTATCATCAGTTAAGGATTCGGAGTGAGGATGTGTCTAAGACGGCATTCAGATCCCGTTATGGACATTATGAGTTTTTGGTTCTTCCTTTCAGATTGACCAACGCCCCTGCAACGTTCATGGATCTCATGAACAGGGTGTTTAGGCCGTATCTAGATAGCTTTGTTGTGGTGTTTATTGATGATGTGCTGGTCTACTCTTCGGACGAGGCCACACACCGTCAGCATTTGAGGGTAGTATTAGAGGTCCTCCGTGAGCACAAGCTGTATGCTAAGTTCAGCAAGTGCGATTTCTGGTTGCGCGAGGTTCATTTCCTCGGGCATGTTATCTCTGGTGCTGGTGTTGCAGTTGATCCAGCAAAGGTCCAGGCAGTTATGGATTGGGAGACTCCCAAGACCCTTTCGGAGATTCATAGTTTTCTCGGTTTGGCTGGTTACTATCGGCGATTTATTGAGGGATTTTCATCCATCGCCGCCCCATTGACACAGCTGACCAGAAAGGGAGTGAAGTTTGACTGGTCCGAGAAGTGTGATAGTAGTTTTCAATTGTTGAAGACTAAGCTCACGTCAGCTCCGGTGTTAGTCTTACCGAGCGGTGTAGAGGGTTTTGCTATCTACACGGATGCGTCTCGGATTGGTTTAGGCTGTGTGCTAATGCAACAAGGAAGGGTAGTGGCGTATACTTCTCATCAGTTGAAAGAGCATGAGAAGAACTATCCGACTCATGATTTGGAGCTCGCAGTAGTGGTTCATGCACTAAAGATCTGGAGGCACTATCTTTATGGTGTCAGATTTGAGGTGTTTACTGACCACAAGAGCTTGAAGTATCTTTTCTCCCAAAAGGAATTAAACCTGAGGCAGAGAAGATGGATTGAGTTCTTGAAGGACTATGACTTCGACCTTCAGTATCACCCTGGGAAGGAGAATGTCGTAGCGGATGCTCTGAGTAGAAAGAGGCCATCTCTCCAGCAGGACTGGAAGATGTTGGAGGATGCGGCTTGTGCGTTGACTGAGTTAGATCCATCGCTATGCCAGGCTTTTGTAGCTCAGTTATCTCTTAGGTCATCGATTTTGGATGAGGTGATCGAGCAACAGAAAGCCGACCCTAGACTCTTAGAGTTAGTGGGCAAGGTAGGAATTGCTCGTGATGAGGACGGTGTGATTAGATTCCATCACCGTGTTTGTGTCCCTGATTTGGTAGATGTCCGTAAGCATGTGTTAGCGGAAGCTCACAGGTCGAGATTCTCTATTCATCCGGGTAACACGAAAATGTACCAGGATTTGAAGAGGTCCTTCTGGTGGTCTGACATGAAGAGGGATGTAGCAGATTATGTATCCCAGTGTTTAGTATTCCAGCAAGTAAGGGCCGAGCGACAGCGACCATCCGACCTTATGCAAAGGATGGAGATCCCAGTGTGGAAGTGGGAAGTTGTCACTATGGACTTTGTTTCGGGTTTGCCTCGATCTAGAAGGGGCAATGACTCGATTTGGGTAGTTGTAGATAGATTCTCGAAGACTGCGCATTTCTTACCTATGAAGAAGAAGCAGTCGGTTGAGAGCTTAGCTAGATTGTATGTTAGTAGTGTGGTTAGATTGCATGGTGTACCGAAGTCGATCATTTCGGATCGAGATCCGAGATTTACTTTGAGGTTGTGGAAGGGTCTTCAGCATGCGTTAGGTTCGGAGCTGAAGCTCAGTTCAGCGTTTCATCCCCAGACTGATGGACAGTCCGAGAGGACTATCCAGACGCTCGAGGATATGTTGAGAGCGTGTGTACTGGATTGGAAGGATGATTGGGAGCGTCATTTACCTCTAGTGGAGTTCGCATACAACAACAGCTTTCATGCGAGTATTGGTATGGCTCCATTTGAGGCGTTGTATGGTAGGCCTTGCAGATCTCCTTTATGTTGGGAGGAGACCGGTGATAGGCAGCTGATCGGTCCGGAGTTAGTTCAGTAGACTTCGGATAAGGTCCAGCTTATCAAGAAGAGGCTTGTTGCGGCGCAAGATAGGCAGAAGAGCTACGCCGACAACAGAAGGAAGGATTTCGAGTTCGAGGTGGGTGAACATGTCTTCTTGAAGATATCACCTACTCGTGGTGTCGTCAGATTTGGCAGGCATAGTAAGTTGAGCCCTAGATTCATTAGCCCGTATGAGATTCTTAGACGATTGGGCAGCGTGGCATATGAGCTAGCTTTACCCCAAGCTTTAGCTAGTGTTCATCCTGTTTTCCACGTTTCTATGCTCAGGAAGTATGTCCGAGATCCATCTCATGTGATCAGTCATGAGCCAGTGGAGATTCAGCCAGATTTGTCGTATGTGGAGCAACCAGTAGCTATTCTTGACCGGAAGGTTCAACATCTCCGGAACAAGGGTATTGCGTTGGTGAAAGTTCTATGGCAGAAATTCTCGCGAGAGGAGGCTACTTGGGAGCTTGAGGATGCGATGAAGAAGAAGTATCCCCATTTGTTTGAGTAGTTTTGTTTAAACTTCGAGGACGAAGTTTCTTTAAGGGGGAGAGGGTGTAAGGCCCTCGAATTTTGTTGCATTATTTTATTCCGTGTAAATAATTCATGTTTGTGTATGCATAGATGTACATATCTACGTATGTATTAACTAGTTATACCTATGTGTGCATGTGTATAATTAGTTGTAAATAATGTATGAATTTCATGGTGGTAGTGTGTATATGATAATACATATGTATGGCATGTACATAGGTATAAGTTAAGCATGATTTCTGCATGTTTTGAGTTCTGGCCGAAGGACCCAATTGGCGTCCACATGGATGGACGTCCATGCTGAGTCAGCGTCCACCTCGATGGATGCCAATACTTAAGCCAACGTCCATGGATGTGGATGTTAAGATCTCTGACCTGCATGCGTTGCAGACCCCGAAACTCCGGGGGCAAGCAAGCCCAGCCATTGGGGGGATGTCCCCAACGGCTAGTAGGCTTTCACATCACCTCTCCGGGGTTCCCCAAACCCCTTTGCTATAAACCACACCCCCTTCTACACCAGACAACCCCTCTTGACCTCTTTCAAGAGATAGAGAAAACCCTAGCTCGGAGCTGCATAAAGACTGAACTTTGGAGGCTTCAATCCGGCGATTCAAGGTTTCATCCGGCGACCTACTACATCAGGAGGGTAGCTGGAACATCGGGGAAGACTTCCCCAACCGCGGTTTAGCTTCTACACCAACCTAGAACCCGGAGGAGAGCATTTGTGGAGGCTTCTTGGGACTGCCCAAGGAGAGCTTCACCACCATCTTAATCCCTTTGGAGACTTGTTTAAAGGCAAGTAACCCTCACATTTCGTCCATGTAGATGTCTAGTAGGGTTTTGTTATTTTTACAGATTTTAAATCGAGTCCTGGATCCCCCCATTCTTCTTGTATTTGGAGCTCGGGTCTGTATTTCTGCACAGACCTGAACTTGATGGCAAGATCCTTTGCCGTCAAGATCTTCATTAACGGCCAACGATGTTGCCGTTAAGCTCCATTAACGGCCAGACTATGCCGTTAAGATCGTCAGGACAGAACAGTGAACTGTTCTCTCCTTCTATATGATAATTTTTCAAGGTTCTCGCATGAGGATATATGGTAACCGTACTATGATATGTATTATGAATGGTGGTATGTGTGGTGAGGTCCTTACAGTTTCTGAAATTGGTATGAAGGGTGTCATTTATGAAAAATGCATGTATGATAAAAATCCTAGATCATGTTAGTTTCTGTTTGTGCAACTCGTGAGGAATTTGGGTGCCCTAAATTTTATGAACCATGTGTGTAGGGGTCAGTTTGTGCCCTGCAAATTCTGAAATTTCTCCATGCTCGTATGATTTACTGTAAATTTCTGTTCTGAAAATAGAAAACATGCGTAGGGTTTGTGAAATTTCCAGTAAATTGTGTGTTGTGTAATAAATCCTGGGGAAATTCCTGTGATAAGGTATATGTTGGGTTGAGGGTTGAGGTCTGTTGAATCTGCCATTCATGTTGTGTTCGGTGTGGAATTGAATTATGGATAATATGAGGCTGAATGTTTCAATTTCTGAAAATATATGTTAACTCTGAAAAATCTGGAAAATTTCATGTAAGATTATAAACCTGAAATGAGTATGTGGTTAAATTTTCATGCTATTCTGATGACCGCAAAGTCTGTTATGAAAATTTCATGTGAAAAATGTGATAAATGCATGTTATCATGAATATGACTTAATGATGTGTTTTTCCAACCTGATTAATGCAAGTTAGTGAATGTTAATCCCTGTTATCAGTAGCATCATACTAGAAAAAATAGAGCCACGTGTGAGAGAGAGAGAGAATGAAAAGGTATGAGGATGTCTTGTGTAAATGTGTACAAAAATCGGTATGTGTAATGTGTAAGACTGTGCCAAGTGTGACACTGCTTCCATAGAGGGCCGTGGAACCGTACCATGGAATAGTCCCCATGGGAAGTTTCAATGTGTTAAGATCCTAAGGGCATTAGGATGAAATCCTGGAGGTGGACAAGTACCACTGGTTAGGGTGGAGACTTGTTCTCCCGGCCTGCGCAGTCCAAGAGTCGTCACTGTATTGCCTAGGTGGCGTCTTTGTGTATGTGATGTGTATGTGTCCTTCTAATGGTGGTTTGGACTATGTGTCACGGCACTAAAGTGTGAAAAATGTGAATGTGTACATGTGTAAGTCGTGTAATGTGAACATGTGTAAATTGCAATGTCTAGAATGTGAACTATGCGAATGAGGAAATTGTGCAAACATGTGAAACTAATGTGTTAGATGATGAAATGGTGATCCATGATATGTTAATGTTAATCTCGTGTCATAACAGCAACCTAATTGTAGTTATGAAAATGTTTTACATGTGTACAAATGTGTAGAATCCATGCTAATAGCATTTCTTGCTTATGGGTAAACGTTTCCATGTTTAAGCGCCACCATGATATAGTTAATTGAGATTGTAGCTCTCATGTGATTGGTTGTGAGTTTCTAATTCATGTCAAAACAGCAAGCTAAAAGTGTATAAAACGACAATGTGCATGTGCAAGAATGTGTAGAAATCATGATAGGAAGGTCTCCTTTCATGTATGTAAGCACACCATGTTCGGTTGCTCTCATGTTTTGTGTAATTGGAGGTGAAACCTTTATGTGATGGAATAAGTATAAAGCATGTGATATGACGTTTTATTTTGGAAAATCTGAAATCATGAACCATGTGTTTAATTTGGTAGAATTACCATGATAGGTTGTCTCTTATTGATGTCAAGCATGCTACATGTTTTGTCTTGTGACTTGGGATGAAAACCTGTTATGATATATGCATGTATGATATGTGTGGTGTTATTTGTTGAGTCTTTTAGACTCATTACTTGCTTCGGCGTACAGGTTTAGTTGGTGACGCTACACCGTTAGAGGAGGCAGTGGAGAGCAACTCTGAGCATGGTGACTAGCTCTTTGGAGTTCACTTGTGACATTTTGTGATTTCATAATATGTATTGTAAGGCAGTGTATTAGAATTATCATGTAATCATGGACAAACTATGTATTTTATTTTAGCACTTCTTTTATGTGGATTATGTGGACTTTAGATCTTTAAATTGTTACATGAATCATGTATGTTAAATGTGGATGATGAGATGAATGAAATGAAGACAGTGGTTCTTTTCTTCCGCTACTCTGTATCTATATTTGTGTGTATCTCAATCATGTGATAGCGTTGGGTAAATGCCCCACTGTGATAACGTTCACTATACTGACATGGGTTGGTATAACCGTACCGGTATAATGAGGGTCGTCACATTGACACTGCTACCATAGAGGGCTATGGATCCGTACTGTAGTAAAGTCCCTATGGGAAGGCTCAATGTGTTGTGATATCCTATGGGCATTAGGATGAAATCCTGGAGGTGGACAAGTACCACTGGTTAGGGTGGAGAGGGCTTCTCCCGGTTCTGCGCAGTTAACCAAGATTCGTCACTGTATTGCCTAGGTGACGGGTATGTGTATGTGATGTGTGTCCTTCTTATGGTGGTTCGGACTATGTGTCACGGAAAATTAATTGTGAAATGTGAAATTGTGACAATGTGAATATATGAATGTGAAAATGTGCAAATGTGAAAAGTGAACATGTGAAAGTGTAATGTAAATATGTTAGCATGTGAAAAGATGTGATTTCATGTAAATGTGATTTAGTTGTATTAAAACAGCAAGCTAAACATGTGAATAAATGTTAGAATAACATGTGAAAATGATTATATATCATGCTAGGTGTGTTATTTACGTTGTACATATTTCCATGTTCTAAATTGGTAGAATTGTGTAATGATATGAATATAGTTTGAACTATGAATCATGTTACATGTATGTGTAGAAAGCATCTGTAGGTTGTTATGGTTATTGTAAATTGTTGTAAGCATGTACCATGTAATCTTCCTTATTGTTAAAAGATAGCATGTGTATGTGATATGTGTAAGGGTGTATCTTTGGATTGCTTGCAGGGCCTTGTAGAAGACTCATACTTACTTTGGCATATAGGTGAGGCAGGTGTCCCCATTCTTGAGAAGGACATAGCTAGGAGCAACTTCGAGCGTGAGGAGTAGCTCTACTTGTGGACTTGCTACACATTTGCTTTTCTTTCATTAGTATGTAAACAATGCGATTGTATATTTCATATGGACAGTGTATTTGTTTTGGCATGTAATAATGTGGACATTATTATTTCTCTTATTGCTATATAGACTATGGATTATGTGATGATGATGGAATGAGAATAATTATTTATTTCTGATGTACTCTTTGATGTTTATGTACATCTCAATCTATTGTTTAGTGTTGGGTAAATGTCCCACTGTGACGACGTTCTTTGTATCGATGTAGATTGGTATAATCGTACCGGTATAAGGAGGGTTGTTACACTCCGTCTCTGGCCTATAACCTCGCCCCTGCTGGAAAATCTACTGGCGTCCTCCTCCTCTTCCTCTAAATATTTTCTTTAACTTGTTTCCTCACTTTCCAAAACCCGATGTAGACGCTCCTCCCGAAGATGCCTTGCCTTTACTAACACCCGAAGACTGCTATGGAAGTCGGAAACTACCACTACCTGAACCTGATCCACTGGACTGCCTGGCTTGCACAGTTCTTTCAAGTATTGCTGCTCTTTGGGCTGCCTCCTCCACCATACTACACATACGTGGAATCACTGCATCTTGCAACTCCGGCCTCAACCCTCGGATAAAATACTCAACCATCATAGCACTGTTAGTTACCACATAAGGTGCATACTTGCTCAAGGCCATAAATCTCATTTGATACTCCAGCACTGATAAATTCCTTGTTGTAGTGTCTTGATTGCTCCCTCTTGGCTTGCCGAATTTGTACCGGAAAGAATGTGTTGTTGAATACTTCAAGGAATTCCGGCCATGTGATTGTGTCTTACGCTAGTCCTGTGAATACGGTTTACATCTTGAGTCTCCACCACTCTTGTGCAAATCCCCACAACTGGTAAGTAGCTAATATAACTCTATCAGCTGTGGACACCTCATTGTAACAAAAACTCTTTCTATCTCATGCACCCAATGTTCCGTTGTATCCAGATTCGGACCTTCCGAGTATATAGGTGGCTGCAACCATAGAAACCTCTCCACTAGTACCATGGACTCCTCCACACGAGCTGACCGCAGGTAAAGGTGCTACAGGTGGTACCACAACTCCAAACGGTGGTACTAGCGGTGCTGATACCACCTCCTCCTGTACTGGTGGTGCTGTAACCGCGAGCTGGACCTGTGGCTGCTGATCTAACCGTGTCTAAAGCTGTGTGATACTTTCCCATAATCTTTCTATCATCTGATGTGTAGATTCCTCAGGCTCATCAACACCACCTCCCCAATCTCTCCTATCAGCCATTTATAAACCTGCACAACCAACATTCCAATCCATATAGCACACAAACATATCATTATGAAAACAGGGCCAACTACCAGTAGTAGACTATAGTAAAGAACATGATATGTACATTCCTAGTTCCTTCATATTTACATGGACCCTGTTCTGATACCAACTGTGATGGTCCTCGCCGTTTAAGCCTGTTAACCCAATAACGTGCCTGACACGACTCCGCCTACCGCGAACGAGCCGTAGCCTCGTAAGGGATATCAACACAACATGTCCGTGAAAATATAAGAGAACACGCTAAACACATATAAGTTTCCACTTCTATCATATATCCATATGAAATGTACATATTCAGTTCCAAACCAAAGTCATAGTACAAAGTACAACAGCCTGGGACAAACCCCCAAGTCTCAACAAGTAAAAGTATTACTCTACTGGTAGCAAAGGCCCGACTCAACTATGGTGCAGACCAGAACTAGAAGAGGGACGGAAACCCTCCTGCTCTCCTTCACCTGGAAGAAGAAGGGGTGAGTCTCACAAGTCACTGGCTCAGTAGGGTAACTCCCCAAAAGCCGAGAGAACAATGAACAACAAGTAAAGTACCAGAGCTGATAAGCAATTAAAATATATAACTGCCTATGCATGATATTATAAATGTAATAAATAAATGACAAACCACGCACATGTTTACAAGCTAAAGAAGGGCATGCCGTACATGAGTCACGAGAACTGGTTCGCGACACCAGCCACAAACCTGGACAAACAACACAAGTCTACCTCTCAGCCTCGCAGCCATGGACAAAAGGTCCAGCTGCCGCTCCTCCTCAACAAGGTCAAAAACTGTGGAGACAGACCAACACCACTCCTGCAGGCCACACAACTGCAAGCCCAAGCCTGACACCTTTAGGGACTCCGGCCCGAGCCCACTAAAGTGAGGCACTGGAAATAGGACTAGCTAGAGACCAGTATGTCCACTGGTGTAATAACGGGGATTGTGCGACCCCCAATACACGCAAACATATGCTAACTATATGAACATGGAAAGGGATGTGATCGCCACCTAATATAGCTGCCTAATTATAGAATGAAGAGGGCTAACTATACCAGGAAAGAGGGAGAGAGAACGGGATACGAACCTGATATCGCGACGCCCTGGTAGTGCGCGTCTCCGTGTCGCGTCGCGTTCTCTACAGTGTGGGAGAAATGTGGAAGGACCTTCTTCTTGCCCTCCAGCTGGCCAGAGGACAAGAGCTCCTCGTGAGAACTCGCTTGAATGCCAGCCAAAACAACGAAAAAAAAAACACAAAGAAAGAATATTAGAACAAGTTAAGTGTGGTATCTATTCAACAATAAAAAAGAAAGAAGGAACATGGTGGGAACGAACTTGGGGGGTGGTTTTTTTAAACCCCTAGGGTGATGGAAAATGTAGGAAAAATGGAAATGCAACCTATCTAAAGAAATAATATAAAATGCATAAAAGAGAAAAGAAAGGATAGAGAGGAAGAAAGATCCCTCAATGGGGCGACTCCCAGGCGTGTAATGGCGCGCTTAGGTGCTTCAAATGCTCCAAGATAAATGGGGAATCACCCTCCTCACGTTCCACACTCAGTGGATGAAGAAATGAACAAGTTTTGAGGTAGAAAATGTGAGGAAAAGAGAGGGAATGGGAGGGCTGTGAGGCTAAGTCCAGACCAGGGGAAATTTTGACAGCTCTTCGGGGTGAAAATGGGGCTCCCTTTGCTCTGAAGGAGGTGGTCTTGCTTATATAGGAAAAGAGAGAAAAAAATCCCATTTTTAGTGATAATCACCTAAAATGAGAGGATATACTTGACTAATTCCAGATTGGAGAGTCCTAAGGAGGCTCTGAAGGAGCCCCTCAGCCCCAAACCTCGCCTAAGGGGTTGAGAGGTTACTTGGAGATAAGGATAAGGCCATAGGAGGATAAATAGGAGGTGGTAGCGGAGGCCTGCTGCCATGGCTGCAGTCGCGACGTATCGTAGGGGCGCGATCTGGATTAACACAGCGGCCTAAGCCACCGCGATTATGAGGCCTTGTGCATGGGTATGCATGGGCTGTCGCGACGCACATAGGGGGCGCGTCTTTGATAACGTGGCACTACTATACGTCGCGTCATGGAAAATCGATTTAGTTTTATTAATGGGCCAATAGAATGAAGAATAATGGACATAAGGCTTATGGACTCATTAAAAGGGGTAATGGACAGGATTAGATGAAATTAGGCTTCTTAATGGGCTCAAAGTAAGGCTAATAGTAGGCTCAAGGTGAGTGACCAACTTGGGGCTCATTAAGATGACAAGAAATGAGGTTCAACTCATAGGCCAGAAACATGTGTCTACAGATTGCCCCTCCTTGTCTTCCACTTTGCAAGGGAGCGAAGCGGAGGTGTAGCGGAGGTGTCATGAAGTGACGGCGAAGCGGAGACGATGCAGAGTGGACTGAAAAGTGGAGAGCCAAGGTAAAGAGACACCCGACCTAACCAGCAAGCAATTAGAATCTTCGTGAAAGCCCCAAGTTAGTTGCTCGAGCAGAATGCAAAGAAATGCACGAGTCTGGACGAGAAGGAGGAAGAAGAGGACAATCAACCCCTCGATTGAGAGGTACCCTAGCCAATTGGACTGCAGGTTTCATTTTGGAGGGACATGTGCATGCCAGGAAGGTAACTCATGACTCTGTCCTGGGAGCGATTCACAACCAAAATGGATCAAAGGGACAAGATGAAAATTGGATAGAGAATCCATATAGGGAAATTCTTTGACAGACTAGCAAGAACAACTCACTCGGAGGCAGACCTTCTGATTCGGAGTGGAATGAGATTTCTTGTTTGAACATGAAAGATGGTTGGGCACTCGACAATGGCTCACCATTAGCCAGGGATGAGACGTGAAAACTTAAAGTCCTACATGATGCATGCTGGGCTAAAGGAAAAGAAATCATTAAAACAAATGCAAAGAAAAGAGAAAATATAAAATATATCAAGGATAATATTGCTAAACCAAACAAGAATGGGTCAAGAGACTACCTGCAACCGCAGTGTAGGCCTGAATCCGTCGTTCCCAGACTTACCTGACTTAACGGCCTATCCAACGATTAGCAATGTGCACCTAGATTATCATCATTTTTTGGTAAAGGGGAACTCAAATCCCAGAACACATTGAGAACCAGCCGGTCCTTGAAACGATATAATAAGTAGATTACCATATAGTAATGCGAGGGAATAGGGATAGAAATACTTACCTGACTTACCTGTGGTGACCATTTTTTTTATTTTTTGATTTTCTATTTTTTTTAAATAAATAAATAAATAAATCAAAGCAATAAGCACAACAATGACACATACATATATACAATCAAATAAGCAACAAAATATACACAGACCCAAAATAACAAACAAAATAAAGAGGCAACGTCCCTAGGGGTCGCGACATAATCGCGACGCCCCGCCATGTCGCGACCTGAACGCGGCATATTGCAGCGTCGCGACACTGACAGAAGCGACAAACACAGAAAATCTGTGCTTATCCCCATCCTAAGACCATCTAGACTCACACTAGGACTCCTAAACCCATCCTATTATGACTCTATCTCCTAGGTACGGGATTAGCTTGGATTGGCCCCCCTAAAACTCTATAAATAAGGTTGCTTAGGGGAGTTAATCCCACAGCTCTTTCTCCTTCTCTGATTTCTCTTTGTTTTCTCTCTCCTGCAGCCATGAAGAGGTATTTTTCTGATTTCCAGGAGGACATCCCACCCTATGCCGGACCAAAGGTGGCCCGGGGGTCCCATGGTGCGCTCCAGCGCCTCTCCTCTGTGCTTGGGCACATATGCATACGCCCAAATCTCCAAGTAAGCAGCTCTTTTCTCTCTAGTTCTTCTTTCTCTCTCTTCAATTTCTTCTTCTCTCTTTTTATCTTCTGCTGCTCGCGCCAACTCTCCTCCTCTTTTCTGCCGTACTAGAACCTCCCGGGCCACAAGAGATTCTCCAAAGTGCTCTGGCTAGTCCCCATGTTTGACTTGCTTCCTTTGACTGCTACCAGTCATCTATGGGAGTGGGGACTGTCCAGCGTGCTTGTCCTCGCCAAACAATATCACAAGATTGTGCACGTGTGGGACAACATTACGGCCCTGGCGGAACTGTGGCACCCTCAGACGTACACTTTCATCTTTCCGAGATTTGAGGCGACTATTTTATTAGAAGAGCTCGAGCTGATGCTGGGTCTTCCGAGGTACCAGAGGGGGGAGGAGCATGCCCTTTCTTACACCATGGCACCAATCAATGCATGGAGCATAATTGGGGAGATTACTACTAGGAAGACCAATCTTCATACCATGATTGGCCGGGCGCAAGTATATCTCCTTCCAATCGCCCAATGGATCATCTCCCAGTGCAAGCGCAAGACTGGGAATCACGCTGCCATTGCCAAGGCCGCCGCCATCTGCATCTGCGGCGTCATTCTCTTCCTGGCAGAAGACGGCGCCATCTCCTTTGCCAACCTGAGCATTATTGACTCCCTCTCGGAAGGTATGAGCATTGGTCAAGCTATTTTTGGCTATCTATATGCCGGTCTCTCCTTTGCAGCTACTGGAGGTCCCTTCTACGGTTCCGTCATCGCCCTCGAGCTCTGGATGGGCATGCACATTCAATTCAGGACGATGGACACTCTCTCCAGTGAGTGCAAGACCATGCTACATCACCCTTTGGCTTTTGTGGGTGGACCACTCTATGTGACTACACAGGCTTGGTGCAAGACAGCGCAAGTGAAGGATTGCAAGGCTGGCGCGACTACTTCAAGACTATGACTGTGGCGGAGTTTGAAATGCGCCCTCGCTTCCTCCACAACTGGATTATCCACCTCCCACAGCGCCCCGAGCTAGCACTTCGGTTTCTGGGCAATGAAGCATTGGTCCATTACAACCTGGACCGCTGCTACTTGCAGTGCGGGGCTGCACGCACAATGGTTCCTTTACTCTCACACTACCCAACCATTTAGACACGGAAGATGGGCGATGATCAGGATGAGCTGGATGTGCAGAGCGCCATCGTCCACTGGGAGGGATGTGCCATGAGTCTTTTACAGGCAGAGGTGGTGGAAGATGAAGATGCGATCCGGGAGTACCTCGAGGCACTGAAGGAGATCCGCCCAGCAGCACTGGTAGCTTGATTTGATTGATGTAGGCATTGATATCAGGTGGTAGTTAGGGCAGAAAAGTTCTTTTGATTTGAATGTAAGGGTGATTAGAAAATGCATTGATGAATTGAATGAATAAAAATTAGAGTTTACTCTGTTTGCGCAAGGTTCTGTTGATAATGCGACTTGAAAGGCGGTCGCCTTAAGGTCGCGACATGGCAGGGGGTCGCGACATTTTCGCGGCCAGCCTAGATGACGTGACAATAACGTGACACCCCGCTATGTCGCATCCTCAACTGAGGATTTAAAAACCCCACGAGCCCTCTTCTCCTTCCTTGACGCTTTCAAACCCCTCAAAGCTCCGGCGATTGCTTCTCACCTCAAACTCCCTCAAACTCTCTCTCTCTCTCTTCCTCCTCACTCCCTCTTTCTCGGCTATGGAGGGTGGGAATGGTGGTGATGGTGGTGGCGGCGGCTCGCTGGGCGACGGACGGAGGAAGCGGCCTGTGAGGATGGGATCCTCTTCCCAGAGGCGCGAGGAAGCCACCGCAGTGGAGGAGACTATGGCGGACGTGGAGATGGAGGAGGAAGAGAACCAGGCGGCGGATATGGAGGCGGCAAGGAAGGCACGTGAAAACGGTAAGTGAATCAAAACTAAAACCCTTGATTGATGTGTGGGAAAGGGTGAAAAGACCCCCTAGAGAGTGGATGTAGGGCGCGACGCCCAAGGAAACAACCGCCGGACAAGGGGAGCTCCGGCCGGTCTGCGCCTGAGAACGCGACGGATCGGCCCGTCGCGACACCAGGTGTCGCGACGGGTCAACGAGGTGCGACCATGTTGCGTCGGCGAAAGACGTCACGACATGGTAGTGGCCCAAAAGACTTCCGCGACCACGACCAAGAGTCCAAACTGAAGAGAGTTTTAACTGATTTTTTTGACTAACTTGCTTGCAGGGAGAAATGAGGGCCCGAGTTTCCTGGCTCCTGGTGCTAGCTGTCTATTTAGCCTTCCCAACCTTTCAGAGAGAGAGGTTGGAGGGGATGGGATTCGGTGAGGTGCTTCACATGGACAGGATGAGGGCGGATCCCGCGCTCACCCAGGCCCTGCGCAGTAGGTGGGATGCGGAGGCGACTACCTTCGTATTCCCATGGGATCATATGATCCCCAACCTGGAGGATGTGAGTCGGATCACGGGGCTGAGGGTGTATGAGAGGCCAGTGAGTGGGTTTACCTACCCCTGTTACCGAGAACTAGCCCGCCGACTCCTAGGATTGACCGTAGGGCAGAGGTCTTTCCTTCTTTCTAGGGTCGAGTTGCAGGAGAGCCTAGGACTCTATGAAGTGGGGAAGAAGGTGGGGGAGACAGTCGACGGGCAGCTACAAAGGTTGACCCAGGGATGTCGAGTAGTGTTAGCAGAGGAGCCAGGGGAAGAAGCAGATCAGGACCTGCATCGTTTTCTCATCCTCTTCTTGGGCAGACTCTTGTTTTCTACGAGAGGTGACGTAGTCCATTGTCGGTTTCTACCTCTCCTAGAGGACCTAGAAGAGGTGGGCGACTACGCTTGGGGGGCCGTATTTTTGGCACACCAGTTCGACAGTTTGGGCGCCTCCGAGCGACAGACATCCACGAGCGGCTTCTTCCCCTTTCTTCAGGTACCCTTCCTTTCCTTTTACCCTTTTACTTACTGCATTTGCTATGAATTGTGATCTAACTGCCTTCTCTCTCTTTCAGGTCTGGGCCTACCTTCATCTCCCGGTCCTGAGGAGAGGGATCCTAGAGCGACCGGGCCTTGTGCCCATAGCTCGATGCTGGGACTCGCGTTGTGACACACACACCTTGAGCGACCAGCTGGCCTCTCTCCAGGACGCCATCGACAGCTACCCTCAGCTAGATGTAAGTGATCTAACCCTTCTCTCTAAGTTCAACGGTTCGAATTAATTGCTTGGCGACTAATCAGATGTGCTTTGATGTGCAGGTGGTGTGGCGGCCATACCTAGAGGAGGGAGATGAGGGACAACCTTGGTTAGTGCAGGCTCGCCCCTACTTCGGTAGGTCGGTGTGGGTGCATTCACTTAACCTTGTGCTACCTCTTCACCTGTATCTGTGCCAGAGATCGCTTGGGCTATGTCAGAGCGCGATGGAGTTTCCCAGTCGAGACCGGACCCCGAGGCCCGGTCGGAGTTTTCGAGGACTCCACAACACCACTGACTGACGCAAGTGAGCCAAGGAGCAGATCCAGAACTGGGAGCACTGAGGCAAGTAGGTCAAGTCTTCCTCTACAACAGATGACACATACCTTCAGGCATTCGCCTTAAAGTACAGGGCGAAGGTCTACAAGTGCGCCTGACGACATATAAAATTCTTAAACCACGACCTTGTGAATTATTTCTTATGGAATTGAGCTAATGATTTGGAAATGAAATTGCAGGTGGATGTGGCTAGTGAGACTGCCTCGCTTCGGGCCCTGCTCTACTCGGCGATGCAAGATCAAGAGATAGCTCAGCGGGAGGCGGAGCAGCTGGTAAGTACCTACTCAGACTTCGGTGTTTTACCAATCTCATAGCTGATTTGAGGAATTGATGTGTGTTGCATGTGCAATGGAAGGAGTTGGAGAGAGTGAGGAGAGCGGCAGGATCTGGAGCCTCCTCTTCCAGGGCAGCAGAGGGCTCCCAGTCGGATCTAGAAGATCGACTGACGGCCGCAGTGAGGAGGGCCGAGGAGGCACAGACTAAGCTGGCCGAGCGGGTAAGTAAGACAGTGACTTTAATTTAAAGGTTATTTAAACATGCACTGAGTTGAATTCTTTTGTAGGAGAGGGTGCTGAGAACCGCCACTGACCGCGCGTCCCAGCTTCAGGGACAGGTTGACGCCGCCACGGGCAAGAGGGACCGGCTGCGCATCTGGGCGGAGGCAGCAGAGCGGAGGCTTGGCTGCGTACCGAGGTGACGGCACAGCAGATTAGGATAGATGAGCTCCGGGGTCTAGTGACGACCCTAGGCCAGGCGGCTCGGAGTAGGAGTAGGACAGATGTGAGCGGGGCGAGTGGTGCCTCCATCAGACATTATTTAGCAGGTTCTTCTAGTCGTAGGAGGAACGAGGAGGAGAGACGCCGTCGTGGCGAGGTGAGCGCCCAAAGTGGTAGGGGTGGTAGAGAGATGCCACCACCTCCAGAGAGGCAGGAGGGATCCGGGGAGAGTGGTGGTGGATAGTGAGGAGCTTGTGAGCCACCTCCCCTTATCTTTGTACATATGACTTATCACTTAGTGGATCTTTTATTTTATGTCAATGCTTGTGAAATGAATGATTTTGCAATTGACATACGTGTGAAATGAGATCCGAATATGAGAGAGAGGGAGATCCGAACACAAGAGAGGGAGAGAACGAGAGTACTCCGAGTACACAAATATGCTTGCCCCAAAATTCGCTGTCCCTGTACACTTAATAAAACAGGTTAGATCTGTTCTTTGGCTCAACTCCGTGCGGTAAGTAAAAATGATTTTATCTTCGTAATTGTCAAGGGGCTGAGCCTTATTCAAATAGGCGATAAATAAATAAAAACAATGCATGCAAAAGGAAAGCGATATATACAAACCATTTTTTTTTTTGATTTTTTGAAATTTTCTAATTTTTTTGGATTTTTTGAAATTTTCTATTTTTTGGATTTTTTGGAATATTCTGTTTTTTTTATTTTGAGATTTTCTGATTTTTTTGTTTTTTGGGATTTTTTTTGATATTTTTTTAGATTTTGAGATTTTTTGATTTTTTTGAGATTTTCTGATTTTTTTTTTTAGAATTTTCAAATAACGACATCTTTTACTCTTAAGTGATGGGCTATGGATCTTATTCCTCTCTTATGTTTGCCAATCATCCTCTATGTGCAGTGTGCATTTGTTCTTAGCTTCCCTATGGCTGCTTGCCCCTAGTCATTAGCGTTCCAACATAGACTAGGTACGGGGTTCTTCAGTCATTAGTGGGCATAAGAAGACTTAAAGGAGACAAGACTTGGACTTGATGCTTGGGAGATTGACTTGTATGACTCGCAAAGGTGTATCTCATATGGAATCTATCTGTTGTCCAGAGACTTTGTGGTCATTATTTTATCCGGGGCATGCATATGACCGGGCTCAAGGGCGTCCCGCGGGGAACTGTACTGCCACTCTTTGACATACCCCTGTTTTCAAATTTTCTGCTTCATATTCTTTTCAATTTTCACTTTACTCTTCTTTCCTTTCTTTCTTTTGAACAGACCGTCTCTCTTTGAGACTTCATACATATGAGCTACACCTTGCTAAGTCTTCAAGTTAGTGTCCTTCTGCCCCTAGACCTTCTCCGAGTAAGAGGAGAATTGACCTTTGCGCCCCATACTAGGGCTAGGCAGGAACACTACCAACTAAAGACAAGTTAGCCTTGTGGTGCCATGTGGTGTGTGTGACTGAGCATAAGGGTCGTTTGACAACAGATGAAAGGATGTAAGACATATAGCTACTAACATTCTTTTGTAAAACGATGTCGTTATTGAAAACCTTTTATTAAGGGTAGAATGTTTTAAGATACAGCCCATTCCATGGGTGAGAAAGCTTCTCACCATCGGCATTGACTAACCTGTATGCGTTTCCAAGGCACACTTCCTTAACAACGTACGACCCTTCCCAATTTGGTTGCAATTTTGACCTAGGACCCCCAGGTTTTATGAAAATTCGCTTCAAAACCATGTCTCCTTCTTGGAATTTGCGCTCAATTACTTTCTTTTGAAAAGATCTTGAGAGTTTATTTTGATAAGAAAGCACATGATCGGCTGCGGCTAGGCGCCATTCGTCTAGGAGTTCCAGCTGTGTAAGTAACGCCTCTCGACATTCGTCGGGATTAGGTTCCTTGTCTAGCTGAACTCTTAGCGAAGGAATGAGGATCTCATGTGGGCACATGGCCTCCATCCCGTATGTAAGTGAAAATGGAGTTTGCCTAGTGGGCGTGCAGACGGAGGTATGGTAGGCCCACAGAGCCTCAATCAAATTTTCAGGCCAATCAGCGAACTTATGAGACTCACAAGTTTTCTTTAAAATTTTCAAAAGCATTTTGTTTGTGGCTTCGGCTTGGCCGTTGCCCTGTGGATAATAAGGAGACGAATGATGCAAGGAAATATTGAATTTCTTACATAGGTCTTGAAGCTCTTGGAATATAAATTGGGGTCCATTGTCGGTGATGAAGCCGCTTGGTACTCCGAATCGTGAGATGATGTTTTTCATGACGAACCTGCACACGGTCGAGCCTTTGATTTCTGTGAATGCCTCAGCTTCGGCCCACTTGGTGAAGTACTCAGTAGCAGTGAGGATAAAGGATTTCTATTTTACTTGAGCATTAGGATCACCAAGAGGCCCGATGATATCAAAAGCCCACACGGAGAAAGGCCAAGGGGAAGATAGTGGATGCAAAGAGGAAGATGGAGCATGGATTTTGTCGGCATGAACTTGGCATATGACACATCTACGGACGTAGAAGGCACAATCTTCTTCTAAGGTTGGCCAGTAATATCCCTGCGTAAGAATCTTCTTAGCCAACATTTGACTATTCACATGCCCTCCACATTCACTAGAGTGGGCTCCTTCCACTACCTTCCAGGCCTCTTCGTCCGACAAACATCTGAGGAGCATTCTATTTAGAGCGCGCCTGTACAGCATTTCTCCAACAATGGTATATCTTAACGCTTCTCTACGGATGGCTCTCCTATCCTCTGCTTTTGCTTCTTCTGGGAAGGTACCGTCTCTACAATACAACTCAATCTCATGGTACCATGGCCTTTCTTCTGCCATCATTTCTCCTAGTTCTACAAGCATTACTTCCTTCGCTTCTCTTCTCTCTGCCTTTAAGATTAAAGAGCTCCTAAGGTTATTGAACCAAGGGTCCTGGGTGGTGTAATCACGGGGATTGACGCCCCCCCCCCCTCGACACGAACAAGTACTAAATCTAGTGGTGTGTGAACATGGAATGTGATTGCCACCTAGCAAGCTGCCTTATAAATAGAAAATGAAGACGACTAACTTTAACTAGGAAGAGGAGAGAGAAAGGGGGCGGACCTGGTGTCGCGGCAGCCTTAGCGGTCGCGACAGCGCTGATAACACAACGCTGATTCCAGTCGCATTTCTTGTCGCGTCGTCCTCCACCGCCGTGTTCTCTTTGTGCGGGAGTTGTTGGAGTGTGGACCTTCTTCTCGTCTTCCAGCCGACCGGAAGGCAAGATCTCCTCGTGGATGACGCTTGGATGCCTGCCACAAAAGAAAACAAACAAAAGGAAGCCCTATTAGAACACGTTAAACATAGTATCTACTCTAAAATAGAAAGAAAGGATGGGAACATGGAGGGAACGAACCTGGGGGGTTTTTAAACCCCTTTGGGTGTAGGAAAATGTGGGTGTGTGCTGAATATGTTCTATCTAAGAATAACATGAAAAATGCATGCAAAAGAAGGAGAAAGGGAAAGGGGGAGAGTGAGCCCCATTAGGGCGACTCCTTGTCGTGGCTGTAGCTCGAAGGATCGTCCAAAAGCTTCAGGAGAATGCTGAAGTCGCCCTTCTCACATCCCGTGATCCATAGATGATGAAATGGGTTGCTTTGGTGGACAGGGATGTGAGGGAAATGGAGGAAAAGGGTGGCTGCAAGGCTAAGTATTTGTCAAAGGAAATTTTGGCAGCCCTTCGGGGTAATAATGAGGCTCTCCCCATCCTTGAGAAGGGGCCTCTCTTTTATAGAGCCATGAGAGAGAAATAGGTGATATTATCTCTTCAAAATGGTCAAAATTCGAAATGGGAGATAATGGCCTTTTAAAATTGCAAGGGAGAGTCCAAGGGATCCTCACAAGAGTCCCTAGGGCCAAAATCTCGCCCCAAGGGGTTGAGATATTTCCTAGGGATAAAGCTGGATCAATAGGAGGATAAATAGGAAGTTGTTGCAGAGTCTGGTGCGCTCAGGCGTTGTCGCGGCATATCGTAAGGTCGCGACTAGAGACGCGACGGGGCGGGGTATCGCGACAGTAAGCCTACGTGCATGGATATCATGCATGGGCTGTCGCGGCGTCCAGGGCCGTCGCGACTAGATTCGCGGCTCTACGATATGTCGCGACTAGGAAATTGAATTATTTTGCATTTATCAGCCAGTTACATAAAAGATACGAGTTATAATTGCATAAGGACTCTCCAAAAAAATAATGGGCGGGATTTCAAGGCAATTTTAAATTGTTAATGGGCTCAATCAAGGCTAATGATGGGCTCAAGGTGAGTGACCAACTAGGGGCTAACGAGGATAACATGAAATACGGCTCAACCCATTAGTCAGAACCGGGTGTCTACAGGTGGAGGGAGCTTCTAATCTTTGAACAGTGATTGTCTCAGCACTGCGACTGAGAGGGAAAGAGAGAGTTGAGGCCAGGGATGCAAGGGCATCGGCCAAGATATTTTGAGAGAGAGGGGTGTGAATGTAAATGAGTTTGCAGAATTGCTTGGCTAGGAGTGTGACCAGATCTTGATAGGTCTTGAGCTTGGGGTCACGAGTACGGTAGGTAGAAAGGACCTTCCGAAGAATGAGCTAAGAGTCTCCTATGATCTTGAGATGGCGCGCACCTAAAAGATAGGCAAGCTTAAGACCAGCTAGGAGAGCTTTATACTCGGAGACATTTTTGGTGGCATGGAACTAGAGTTGATATGCAAGTGGAATGGTGATCCCTTCTGGGGTGAGCAAGACAGCACCTATGCCCCGTCCCCTAGAATTGAGAGCTCCATCAAAATGGAGCGACCAGAAGGGATCGCGAGAGATGAGTGACAAGTTTTCATCAGAGAAATCCTCTTGAACCGTGTCAGTGTGAGGAAGAGGAAGGTGAGCAAGGTGCTTGGCAATGGCATACCCTTTAATAGTCTTCTGGACTACAAAGGTGATATTAAATTGAGACAAGAAGCTTTGCCAACGCGCCAATCTATCATCAAGGACTGGCTTCTCCAGGAGATACATGATAGGATCCATTCTAGAAATCAAACTCACCCTATGGGCTAGGAAATAGTGCTTCAATTTCTGCACTACCCACACTAGCGCTGCACACGTCTTCTCCATTGTGGTGAGTTTGAGCTCGGAAGGATTGAAGAGTCTAGATAGGTAATAGACTGCCCTTTCTTTGCCCGAATCGTCATGTTGCACAAGGATATCTCCTAGGGACTCCTCAATTGTAGACAAATATAGGATTAAGGGTTTCCCGGGGACAGGCGCCTGCAGCACAGGCAGATTCATGAGATAACTCTTGAGTTCATCGAAGGCTTCTTGGAACTTGGCGTTCCATTCAAACTTGGCCCCTCCTTTCAACAGTTCATAGAAAGGCCGACATCTTTGGAAGTGTTGAGATATAAATCTCCTTATGAATTGTAATCGACCAATCAAACCTCGAAGCTCGGATATATTCTTAGGAGGAGGCATCTCATTGATTGCCTTAGCCTTATGTGGGTCTATTTGAATCCTCTGTTTGCTAACTATGAAACCTAGCAGTTTGCCTGAAGAAACCCCAAACACATTTATTTGGATTCATCTTCAACTGATATTCTTGTGTGCGGCGGAACACTTTGGCAAGAACGGAGGAATGTTCTCTTCGAGTCCGAGACTTCACCACAATATCGTCCACGTACACTTCAACATCTATATGAATCATATCGTGGAAGATAGCTAACATTGCCCTTTGATAAGTGGCGCTGGCATTCTTCAATCCAAACGGCATGACCACATAGCAATAAGTTCCCTAGGGTGTGGTGAAGGAAGTTTTCTTTTGATCCTCCGGGGCTAGACGAATCTGATTATAGCCTGAGTACCCATCCATGAATGATAGAGTTTCATACCCAGCGGTGTTATCAATCAACACATCCAAATGAGGTAAAGGGAAATCGTCTTTTGGACATGCCTTATTCAAGTCCCGGAAATCAATGCAAATTTGCACTCTTCCATCCTTCTTCATTACTTGGACTATGTTTGCCACCTACAAGGGATAAAGGACTACACAGATGAACTTGGCTTTGTGTAGCTTATCAATCTCCTCTTTCATCTTTAAAGCAATGTGGGGGAGGAATCGTCTCAATTTTTGTTTAACAGCAACTGCCCCTGGCTTCAGGATCAACCTATGTTCCACCAGTTTGGGGTCAATGCAGGGCATGTCGTCATAAGACCAGGCGAAAGAATCCTTGAACTCCCATAGCATTTCTATGAGCGTCTCTTCATCCTCAGGAGGGAGACTGGAAGCTATGGTCAAGAGCCTGGGGTCTTCTTCTGTTCCAACATTTACCTCTTTGGTGGGCTCATCCACTGCCGATGTAGGCTCGTCAAATCTTCTCATGCCCCTTGCATACATGTCAGCAGTGTCCTCTATCTCACCCTCTTCTTCACCCACTGGGTCTTCCTCAGTCAAGATTTCATATACTCCAAATCCATCGTCTACCCCTTCCTCTTCGCATTGAGCTTCTATATTCAAAACCATTGCTTCTTGGGCAAACTCTTCAACAGCTAAAAGTTCGCCACACCTTTCCGCCAGATCTAACAAATACCTACGGGGTATGCCACTACCCTTGCTCTTCCTAGTCGGGGCGAGGACTTGCTAGATGCTACCCTTGAATCTAACCTAGGGCTGATATTTATAGGAAGCTCTGGAGGAGTGTCCAGAGGTTTATTAGAAGGGAAAGAGACCTGTGTGGCAGAGCTGCACAGATCCTCCGATGGGATTGGAGGCGGAGGCGGGCCACCCGAGCTCAGGGTGCCCGCAGTAAAGTTGGGGTGTAGGGGAACAGAAGGCTCCTCACCCAGATCGCCCAGTGGGCACAGGTCGCTGCTCGAGCAAAAGGAAGGGAAAGATGGGGATCTCCGCCAAGGAGGAGGAGAGAGTGACGGGGATCGCCATCGAGGAAACGAAGGAGTGCACGGGTGACGGGGATGGCCATCGAAAGCAAGGGAGCACCAGGACAGGGATCGCTGTCCAAATGCTGAGAATGGAGGTGACGGGAATCGCCGTCAAGCAAGGGGAATGGCAGCAGGAAAAGACGGGGATCACCATAAAGAGTTGGGATCGAGGTGGGGAACTAGTGTTTGGAAGGAGAAGAAGGACGGGGATCCCCATCCGATGAAGGGGAAAGGAGGGAAAGATGGGGATCGCCATCCAAAGAAAAAGGAGAGAAGATGGGGATCGCCGTCTGATTGATGAGAGAATTGAAAGGAGGAAGCACACCCATTTTTTTTTGAATTTTTTTTGTCACATATTAAACTAAGGAAAGAAATAAACAATCCTACATGCGAAGGCGTCGGGAAAAGGTCAACACTAATCATTAAGGAAAATAGCGAAAAAGGACGAGGAAACAGTTAACACTTCGAGAGCGTCAGGGGAGAATTGGAGGATAAGAGGGGGAGAAGAAGGGATGAAAGCGAAATTATGGATAAGGATGGAAGATACAAAATGGCTAGGAGGTTGGGAACACCCTGGCCAGGACTCCTTTGTTGGTTTGATGGGGTTTATGACTTCGAAATTTTCACCAAGTCCAAGCAACTGTCGCTTGGTGGTGATTGCTGATACTGTCTGTTCCATCACCGGAGAGTATGAACTGTTGTCCTCGCTAAATAGCCAATTGACTTGTTCTGCTTCTGCTATTGGGAACTGCACGGTATTGTCCTCCTTGAACAGGAAACTAATGACTGAGATTAAGTCTTCCAAACCTGGTTCTTCTGCCGTTGTTTCTTCAGGCCTCCTCTTTTTGCTGGGCCTCTGGGCCTTCAGAAGTTGATATGGGGACAACAGTGTTTCTGTCATGATAGTGTTATAGCCAGGCTGTACAGGTCCTCTGACAAAATGATCATAAAGTGTCTAGGTGAGAGGGTCTTGGTCTGACTTTGGTGGAGATGAATATGCTGCCCATGGTTTGAGCCCTTCTTGGTATCCAAGACCCCTCTTTGTGAATTTCTTAGGGTCATTGATGATCTGAGTCCTCCCTTGAAGGCGGGCGCCCAAACCCTTTCCCGGCTGATACCCAATTCTGACCATGATATTCCAACCCTTGGTATTTGAGAGTGTGCCCTTCTTGATAGCTGCCACTGATGGAGATATGATTTGGCGGCTGCTTGAAAATGTGTAAGCCCAAGGAAAGTTCACATCAAGGACTGAGATAATGGGCTTGTTGGATGGCCAGACTGATGGCAACACTTTCTCGATGGCCTCCACTGTGTGAGAAGTTGCTGCACTTTTAACTTTGACTATACGACCATGGAATGGAAATTTCAAGCATTGATGAGCTGTAGAGGGGACTGCCCCTAACGCTTCAATCCATGGGCGACCCAGAATAGCTTTGTAGGTTGGATCAATGTCAAGCACATAGAAATCCATTGTCATGACAAGTGGACCCAATTCTGCTTGCAAAGAAATGATGCCATGGCAGGCTCGTCGGGAATTGTCATAGGCTGCTATAGTTGTAGGAGTGGGCTGCAAGTGGCGTTCAGAGATGTTGTAGGATCTCAAGGTACTTAGCGGGCACACATTTATAGAAGCTCCGGTATCAACCAATGCGGCATCAACGACCACTTTGGTTATGGTTAGGGTGACACATAAAGGCATTTTCCTTGCCTCTGGAGGAGCCACCTCACCGTCTGTGAAAGTAATGGTTGGCCCCTTATTTACAATGGAAAGAATAGATGGCAAGTTGTCCGGGTTCATATCCTCACTTATCATGACCCTTTGCTGAAAGGCTCTCAGGGCATCTTGGTGGGTTGGTGACCTTTTGATCAATTCAAGGATTGATATTTTTGCTAGAGTCTGATCCAAATGCTTCAAAATATCATATTGGGTCCCCGGGACCGGATCTATCTCCTCAATATCTTGTTTCTGCTGCTGGTTGTTGGAAGGTTGGGTCGGCTGACCCGGCAAAGACACAGATGCATTTGGGTACATCTGGTGGAACATTCGCCCGCTCCGTAGGGCAAGGTTATGGTGAAGGGGAGGTGAATTGGTGTCAATGATGGAGGGGGTGGGTAACAAGGGTGCTGGCACAGGGGAGAAAGGGATATTGAGAGGTGACAACATAACGGGCGATATGACGGGGTTGTTGTGGAGTGGCGAGGTAAGGGTGGCAACGGTGGGCGTGGTAGGTGTGGAGGTGATGGTAGTAGGTGTGGTGGAGGTAGGTGTGGCGTGGGAAATGACCAAAAGCTGGCCTACTTCATGCTCATCATCGTAAGCCCACACGGCTGCTGGTGGTGGATGATGGACAACATGGTTAACTTGAGCGGGAGGAGGGGGTGGTGGACCAGGTTGAGGGTTCGGAGCGGGTTGATGTTGTGGCATAGGGTTACGGATTATGCTGAGGTCATTGGCTGGCTGCTGAGGTTGCTGCGGTTGCTTCTGTTGCTGGTACTGCTGCTGGAATTGCTGTTGCTAAAAAGGTTGCTATTGAAATTGTTGCTGTTGTTGCTGAGGCTGCTGTCGCCTTTACTGTTGCTGCTGTTGTCTTTGACCCTGTTGGTCTCTCAATGTCTGGATCAATCTCTTCATCTTGACCCAATCAATTTGATTATGTTCATGAAGATCGTATATAATGTCCCAAAATTGGAAGCAATCTGACACATTGTGCCCTGGATGGCGATGATACATATAGTACTTTGTTTGGTCTGCTGCCATATTCCAATTTGGTTTCTCGGGAGGGAGCCTAAGAACATTTAGAGACATGAGGGCCGTAAATATATCAGCAAGACTATAGTACCCCAGAAAATCCATTAATTAAAAATTATGGATAAATTGAAATTTTATCAATTAATAAATTCAATTAGTTAAAAAGGTACGCATTATTATCACATGCGTATAAGCCCCTATAAAAATTTCGTAAAAATAGTAGTAATACTATAAATAATGTTCTCTAATGACCCATCATGAAATTTGGGCGTAGAAAAATCATTTGGACTTAGTTTAAGAATTTATACGACTTATTAGCATAATTAAGGAATAAGTCGAAGAATCCATTATTTTATGATCCAAGGTGGATTATAAATTAAAATAAATATATGAGTAGACTTTAAATAATATGGGATGATAGTCCATTATGATATTTGGACCAATAGACAATCTTGGCCCATGAATAAATTATCTAATAAAAGGATAAATAAAAATCCATTAAGTAAAGTAAGTACATGGGTTGTACAATTAAGCTCACATGAGTTATTGGGCTAAGAGTAATTGCCCAAATGATGAATATTAGAATCATTGGTATGAATAATATTTATTCAATTTAAAAAATATGAATTTACTTGAATAAGTGTGATAAATAGATTTACTTAAGGATAAAGGGTGAATAATTGGAATTAAATCAATACCCATTAAGTTAAATTTGTAATGGGTTTTACTAATGGACCTAACATAGATTGTTGGGCCAAAATAAGAAGAGCCCATCATGAGATGGGAGATAATTAAGCTAAATTCGTACCTAAAATATTAATAAATAGAAAAGGGTTAAGATAATGAGTATTTTAACTCTTAATCATCTTAAAAAGAGTCATAACCCTAGTCTAACCCAATAGGACTCTATCCTAATCTAAAATTGGGATTTAGATGTGAGACAATTGGGTTAAATATAAAAGACCCAAATTAAATAGGGAAATTCGTAACTATATTATCTCTTAATTAAAAAGGGGTCATTAAAGCACTAATATGACTCATATATATCTTAACAAGAGTCCCCATCCCATCCTAACACATTAGCCATAAAATTAGATCTCTCCCTAAGCCAATTAGTGGATTAATGCTAGAATATGGGAGATAAATGTGTAAATTCGGAGTTAATATTTAAATAAATTAAAAAGGGATAAGATAATGACTAAACTAGCTTATAAATGTCTCTATAAGAGTCCTAATCCTATCCTAAACCATTACCCACGAAATTAAACCTCTCCCCTACCCATTAGGTGGATAAATGGAAGAAAAATAGAGGATAATTGTGAATTTTCGAAATTTAGGAGAGAAGGGAAGAGTACGGAGTTGTGTGGACTCTATTACCACCCTATACACTTCTCATTTGACCATATCAACCCCATTTTCGTGGCTGGAGCTCTGGAGCATGAGGAGGAGGGTTAGAGCAAGGAGAAGAAGGAGGTTGGAGCAAGGAGAACTTCGAAATTCGTCACCCCTCAACCCTAGGATCTTTACAGCGCAAAAAGGTAGGCAATCTCTCAAGCTAAAATCGTGAAATAATTATCCTAGGTAGCCTTCATGTACCTCTTCAAAAGCTTTATAGTTTCGTGGTATTTTGTTCACCCATTTGAGAGAATTTAATTCGTGAAGTCCTGCTGTCACCATGAACTCGAATCTCATGTTTTCTCTAATACCTTGCACGTACTTGTTCCCATGCTATGAGAAAATTCTCATTGATACTACCATGTGATAGATTTCAAACGCCCCTAGTCTTGCTTGATTTTGATCTCCCATGAGGGAGAATAAAATCTTTGAATATCTATCAGACCTGTGCACTTGATCCTCCTTGTTTCCTTTTTAACCTTGTGCAAACTTGACATCATTCTATAATAAAATTATCATAAATATTACTACATGTTAGCTTTCAAACGCCGCTGGTTTCAGAATTTTTCATCATGTATACATCTCTAATTAATTCATTGAACTCTGACTGCACCTGTTTAGGTCACCGAAAAGTAACCTGATCAATGCATGTCTAAACCTTGTCTATTTTCAAATTAATCATGTATGTTGATAGATATACATGTCTACTTTCGTTTAAAACTGGTTTCATGATTTTTGGACAACCGTACTATGTTATATGGAATTTAGAACGTCCCTATATCACAGAGGACTCGCCCAGAGAAAAAGGGAAAAACCAGGACCGCCCCTGTTATCGCGGCGGCGCGATACGCCGCGATAAGAGGAGTGTCGCGGTCGGCCTTCAAGCCGCGTCATGAACGCGACGGGCCTCGCCGCCGCGTTCCCAACCCAAACCAGGCCAGACCGGCCGGTTCGCCTGTCGCGCCAGGCCGCACCACCGCGACCTGAACCGCGACAGGATACCCTGTCGCGACACTATGAGTAACGCGTCCATGCACCCCGCCGCCTTCTTAAAATTTCGGCCAAAATCTCATATTATGCATATAACCCTGCTTTATTTGTCATATAACCCTTATACAAGTTAAACCACGTATTTTTAAGCTTAATAATCGACCTAAATATTTTTATTTAAATAATTCTTGTTAATTTAAAAGCCGTGAGCACGACTTGTCATATCCTCAAGATTTCTTTACACTTGCACACTCATAACATTGTAAATTGCCATTGACCTTGATAAATTACGCAATAATGTATTCGGTAAATTATCGAAATATATGATTAAATTATCCTATTTTGTTAAATATAATTGTTTCTGTATTGACTCGTGCATTTTATCTACCGTTACCGTTTTCCCTCGGCCTTCGAGCACTCGAGGCACGACGGACCCGTTTTTACACACTTTCCCTTGATTTGGACCACCTCTCCACCGAGAATACTCTCGACTGGACCAGGGACTCCTTGTCAAGACCTCCGTAAGTCTTCTTGGCTTTGGCGCACGTCCTTAGTCAACGAGCTGGTTGTACCCTAAAACCCGTTACACCTTAGGGATCAGTACGATCCATGGCCTTAGTGTTCTCTCCTTATCTTGCGATCACACTGGACCATCTAGCCTGTGTTCATAGCACGGCTAGTGGGCGGTTATGACTTCCACCAGACTGCCGGTACCTGACTTGGTGCTGTGCAACCGTTACTATCGTGTGTTTCTCGTCATTTTACACATATGTCCCTATCTCATCTGATATCTCGTTACTCTCATCTGTTCACGTTCTCTCTACACTCTCGTCTAGTTCATCTACTACTCTCATCTATTCTTGGTACTCTCTTGGCCATTTGTGATTGTCTAAGATAACAAACATGACTATGCTAGGCAACATTATAAGGGCCCGATCTGGTCCTTGGGAGGAGCACCTGAAAGGCTATAACTCACGGGGGTCTAATGATCAGGTGATGGCATACACCAAACGCATGACTATCAAGATTTAATCTAAGACAATTCACAAACATTCCTGTACATGATACTTGACTTGTGGTTGATAAAATGATTGACCAAGCGCATGTTACTTGCTTTACTTGCTATCGTGACTAGTGCACTGTTGTGCAACCCTACACGCTATCTCGTTACACGGCCAGTTCTTTATCATCCTAGTTTTGCAATAATCTTTTGAAATATATTACCGTTCACTTGTTATCTTGTACTATTACTCTCTTGACTATACTTGATCGTTCTCTCTAGTTGACCTACTTTACAAGATATTAATCACTTAAAGCATGCTTGTTTACACTAGATATTAAGTCCTACTGAGCGTTATCGCTCACCCTTCGTTATTTGTTATATGTGTTTCAGGTAAGTCAGGTGATGACCTTACACACAACAACGGGATTGGACTGGAGTGATGAGCGTCCTGGAGTCATAGCGATGGAATGTCTTTAGTATCATTGAGTCTAGATAATTAGTTGCTTAGTTATCATTTCCAATGTAATGATGTTATTGAGCCCTATGTTTTGGCTCTAAATTAATGATTGTAGTAGTTTAGATGAATTATCAATAAATGAGGAGTTTTATTACAATTATTGTTCATTAGATGCTCTGATATTGCGAATGTATGCGCAATTTACGTTACCATACTCGTTGTTCATGCCTCCCTGATTTATTCCGCTGCTAAATTGGCGGGGCATGACAAAGACTTTCTGGGAGAGGAGGATATTGTGCCCTCTTGGGCCCATTAGGCTTTTGAGGAGCATAGCCATTTTGGGGCGGAGGGACTTGATTGTATTGACGCTGATCTTGCTGGGGGTTCTGGTTTTGAGGAAGCGGCTGCCTATTGTTCCAGGGCTACTGGGGTTGCTGATTAAGGGTGCCCTACCTACTAGGCCTTGAGGGTTATTCACTGCACTCACCTACTCATTGGTTTAGATTCCCTCAGTAACAGGTCCCTGAGGCTTCTTGGGATAGCGGGATTTAGGGGCATCAAACATAGAATGGATGGGAGAATCCTTGAGCTGGGTATAGATGAAACGGGCTCGGCTGTATCACTGGTGCATAGAAGTGATGTCGTTCATAGCTAGAATGGCATGGTAGGTGGGTGTGGCATTGGAGATCAGCAATTTAACTTTCTCCTCTTCTGGCATGGGGCATCGGACTTTAGCAGCCAAGGCACGCCATCTGTCGGCGTAGACAGCAAATTCCTCATCAGGCTTCATTTTTTCAGCCACTAGATCAACAAAAGAGTACTCGGGTCCGACTCGATCATGAAACTACTGTAAGAACCTTTCTTGAACTATCTGAAAATCCTCGACTTCCTCGGGTGGTAAAGAATAGAACCACTCGAGGGCCGGACCATCTAATGATTTCCGGAACAAGCACGCCATAAGGTGGCGGTCGTACTTGTGTGGGGCAGCCTCATACACAAAATCTTTTAAATGAACATAGGGGTCTCCTACCCCAGAATAACGCCGAAAAATAGGGAGTTCTGACTGAGGTGGGACCCGGAGGTATTGAAAAGATGGAAGGGGAATGTCCGCGACTTTTCGCAGGTCCAATTATCTCCTTAAGTCATGAAGCTCCTTCTTCATGGTTGTCCACTCCGCAAGGAAGTCGGAGGGGGACGAGACATGGTGAGTAGGGACGAGGGAGCGGGGGTGTTCTAAGGAGTAAGACCTTTCGCGGGAAATGGGAACAGGTTCGGCCCTATAGAATGAGGAGAGCGGAGGGGATCTAGGCAGAACATCCTACATTGGGAAATTGCTGGGCTCAGAAAAGTGAATAGCCCGCAGATGGAGGGGTGTAGGGTCTGCCACCACGGAGGGTACGTGTGGCACTGAAATACCTGGAGCGGAGGAAGCTGCTTGTTGGGCAGAACCGTGAGTGGGAGGAGATAAAGGATGCTTACCTTCGGTAGCGGCCAGGAACTCACGGACTTGGTCCGGGGTGAGATGCGGGAGGAGCTGACTAAATTGAGAATGGGGGTCGTCTTCCCCTGGAGGAGAAGGAGGGCGGGATTGACTCCTGATGACGAGAGGGGGCTGAATGCGCTCGGAGAGGACGGCCACAGAGGGTTGGCCCACATCCTCAAGGAGCCCAATGGGCAAGGCATCATCAGCAAGGACCTGAAATTGATCCATACCGAAAAGAGGATTATGATATAACATGACAAATAGAGGAGGCTGACTCGGTCTACCTAGACAACGATGCATGCACCGCCCCTAGACAATTAGGGGAGATGATACAAACACGAGACAAGGCTTAGACTCTATCACAACAAGAAGGGACTACGAGATGAGAGGGGATGCATTAAAAGCACTTGAGTTATCATGATTAATGCCCAAATTTTAAAGCACACGCTTGACCTTTAATTGGATTGATTAATGGAATATTACTTGGTCAAAGGGGACCCTAATAGGTATGAACTTGAGTCCTTCGGTGTGACAAAAGATGGCACACAACTCACACGTGGGGATGGCTCAAACTAAGGGTACAACGGGTACAACCTGCCCGGCGAACCGCAACATGCGTACGGTCACGGGGACTTACAGAGGTCCTCGGAAGGCGGCCCTAGTCAACCCACGAGTGCTCGCGGGTGAGAGGACTCACTCAACTAAGGGGGAAGACCTAAACAATGGGATGAGTAGTGTATGCACGGGCCTAGCTGCCCAAAATGTATGCAATGTCTAAGCAAAGATAAAATAGGGAGACCACAGATCTCGGGTAAAGTCGCGGCGGCCAGATACGCCGCGACCCTATCGCGACAGGAAGCCGCACCGCAATACCAAATGAATGCCCAAGCCTGTAGTCACATACAAACAGATGACAAACATGCTAACCTAACGCATCAGCGAAACATGAAATTGCCCTAACAAAACATCAAGGATCATGGATCAGACATAAACCGACACATGATTCAAAAGCATTAACAACAAATGCATACTTGTAGATGCGACGTTCACCCCTAGCGTGACCTTGTCGCGACCCCACGATCCTCCGCGACAGAGACCGAAAACCAACAGTAAAACAAAAGGAAAAAATCCGAACCCTAGTAGGATTCTAGCAATCAAAAGTGCGAGAGTACATGGAAAAAGGGGATGGAATAGGCATAGATGAAGCCACAGAAGAGAAGTAGGGAGGACAGAAGAGAAAAGGCACGAACTTTACATTGCGTCAGCCAGCTTAGACGTGATGAGATCGCGACGACGCGATACGCCACGTCTCAGACAGATAGGACAGAAACAACTAACAGGGTTCTAAGAAGGCACTTCAACAATCGAACATGGCAGACAAGCACGCTGAACTCATGAGGGTAGCACTGAAGGTCCCATCGTGATCGCCAAAAGGTGTAATCATGGGGATTGTGCGACCCCCAATACACGCAAACATATGCTAACTATAGGAACATGGAAAGGGATGTGATCGCCACCTAATATAGCTGCCTATTTATAGAATGAAGAGGGCTAACTATACTAGGAAAGAGGGAGAGAGAACGGGATACGAAGCTGATATCACGACGCCCTGGCAGGGCGCATCTCCGTGTCGCGTCGCCCTAGTCTGTTACGCTCTCTACAGTGCGGGAGAAATGTGGAAGGACCTTCTTCCTGCCCTCCAGCCGGCCAGAGGACAAGAGCTCCTCGTGAGAACTCGCTTGAATGCCTACCAAAACAACGAAAAAAACACACAAAGAAAGAACCCTATTAGAACAAGTTAAGTGTGGTATATATTCAACAATAAAAAAGAAAGAAGGAACATGGTGGGAACAAACCTGGGGGGTGGTTTTTTTAAACCCCTAGGGTGATGGAAAACGTAGGAAAATATGGAAATGCAACCTATCTAAAGAAATAATATAAAATGCATAAAAGAGAAAAGAAAGGATAGAGAGGAAGAAAGAGCCCCCGATGGGGCGACTCCCGGGCGTGTAATGGCGTGCTTAGGTGCTTCAAAAGCTCCAAGATAAATGGGGAATCACCCTCCTCACGTTCCACGCTCAGTGGATGAAGAAATGAACAAGTTTTGAGGTAGAAAATGTGAGGGAAAAAGAGGGAATGGGAGGGCTGCGAGGCTAAGTCCAGACCAGGGGAAATTTCGGCAGTCCTTCGGGGTGAAAATGGGGCTCCCTTTGCTCTGAAGGAGGTGGTCTTGCTTATATAGGAAAAGAGAGAAAAAATCCCATTTTTAGTGATAATCACCCAAAATGAGAGGATATACTTGACTAATTTCGGATTGGAGAGTCCTAAGGAGGCTCTGAAGGAGACCCTCAGCCCCAAACCTCGCCCAAGGGGTTTGGAGGTTACTTGGAGATAAGGATAAGGCCATAGGAGGATAAATAGGAGGTGGTTGCAGAGGCCTGCTGCCGCGGCTGTAGTCGCGATGTATCGTAGGGGCGCGATCTGGATTAACGCCGCGGTCTAAGCCGCCGCGATTATGAGGCCACGTGCATGGGTATGCATGGGCTGTCGCGACTCACATAGGGGGTGCGTCTTTGATAACGCGGCACTACGATACGTCGTGTCATGAAAAATCGATTTAGTTTTATTAATGGGCCAATAGAATGAAGAATAATGGACATAAGGCTTATGGACTCATTAAAAGGGGTAATGGACGGGATTAGATGAAATTAGGCTTCTTAATGGGCTCAAAGCAAGGCTAATAGTAGGCTCAAGGTGAGTGACCAACTTGGGGCTCATTAAGATGACAAGAAATGAGGTTCAACTCATAGGCCAGAAACGGGTGTCTACAGTGTCCGTCCCCTAACCACGAGCGCGCTACAAGCGACTGCACACCCACAAACACGAGTCGCTGCCGCCATCATCTTTCCCTCAGCCAGACATACAACTCAAACTCAGGAGTGAGGGTGTCCAGGAAGATGACACAAACCTTGACGGTACTCACTATACTGGGACAAGTCCGAGCACCCAGTGCTTGGGTAACCGACTAGAGAGGTAACCACGGAAGGCGTTACAACCCAACTTGCTATGCACACATTTCCAAGAAAAACCCATCGTTATCAACCATGGTATAAGCTAGCACAACCCTTACAAACCCTACATTGCGTAACCATTACTGCCCAAGTAATGTACAACAAGAACCAGACAGACTGGCCACAAAACCCCAGAGCTTGAGTGGCCACAATCTAAATCATGACCAACACAGTGGATGCCTATTGAAACTTGAATCGCGATGGACCAACCCATCGCCTTAAATCCTGAATCGCGATCGGACAAGACATCGCATTCACAAAACGTGACGACTGGTTCTGTCGCTTTTTAGATAGTCGAAAACAACCCTAAACTTTCATTCTGGAAATCACACCAATTGGCTGTACATGCTGGTAAAGGAGGAAACAATGTTTATATGAAACCCTAGGCATGCTCTCTATCATATTCAGGTGATTTCCATACCATATTCCACAAAACCCTAACCTATGCATACCATATAATCGAAAACAAGGAAAAGTCCCTCTACCAATGGATGAAACGTAAAACCAACGTCGCCCAGAGGTTCCCCGCACTCCGAAGCTCCACATCACGCTGGAACCATGTCGAACACAGCCACAAACCCCAAATCACCTCCACAACTTGCATCAACCTCCCCTTCATCTAACAGTGCAACTGCACTGTTCGGCCAAGGGTAAAAGCCCAAAATACACAACGTTTAAATCGCGACGTATCGAGCCATTGCATTTCTAAACGTGACATAGCCCATTGTCGCGATTCAACTCCGATGCGCTTGCATGCGCCACGTGCCGTGCATGCAGCCGCACCCATGTAAAAGTGGTGCTAAATCGCAACGAAGCAGATGGTTGCGTTCATGTAAGAATCGCGACGCCTGTGTTGGTCGCGTTCTTAATGAACCTACCAGAGGTCTATTTGCCATCCAACCTCACACCCATCTCCCCAAACCTGTAAACACTTACATATACATACCAACTCAACTAATGAGCTACACACTGGCCCCCAAATTTGGTAAACTATGATCCGAACATATAGGATATTACACGGAGTGTCAGCAAGAAATGTGAGAAATGAATGGAGGTGACTAACTAATATATATTTTCTTCTATCCATCCTATTCCTAGGCATTAAATGCTCCTAGGACCAAGAAAAGCTGGGGCATCTGTTAAACTCATGAAGTTGTTTGTTAGACTCAAGAAGAAAGGAGAAGAAGAAGAAGACCTCCAATGGATCTCTTTAACGAATCTCTTTTCTGGTTGCATAAAAAGATGAAGCCTTGAAGCAGAAGAAGAGAGAGCAAACCTGAAGATCTGTCTGAAAGAGTGTCATCCAGTGAGGAGTCTAAAGGCCATACACACTCAATGAAAAGAGAAGAAGTGCTCCTTCAAGAGAAGCATTTAAGATGAAGTCTTCTGAAGCTCCAAGCATTCAAGCTTTCCCCACTTTCTCATCTCTCTCTACGCATCTGTGTAAATCTAAGGGAGAGAGCTATGAGCCTGAGAGCCAGAGCTTGTGTTTATTCATTTGCTCATGGGTCGCTGTTGTAGAGATCAAATTTGTCTATTCTATTTTTTGAACTTAATCTCTATAGCATTTTCTTTCTTTCCAAAGAAGAACAAGGGTTGATCCTCTTCTTGTATGAAGAGAGGACCAGAAAGGTTTGCTGGGGGTGGTGACCAGCAGAGGGTCTGTACTTTGTGTTCTCCTTATGTTAAGGAAAAACCTTATTGGGGTTTGTTCCAGTAGAACCACACTGAGGTTTATACCAGGTGGTTGACTTCTTGGCATGTAATAGAAGTGGACTGCCTTATTGCTTGAAAAGAGAAGAAGACCCTCAGGGGCTGGGTGTTGTTTATCCTTGGGAGATTGTACCCTAGTTAGTGAAATCCCAAGAGTGTGCTTAGGGACTAGATGTAGGACTTCCATTTGGGAGGGTCGAATCAGGATAAATTTCTTGTGCTCTTGTGTGTGATTGTTTCTTTAATAGCTTCCTCACTGCTACTCTTTACCACACACAACTACATTCACTAACTATAGTTTCAAGCGGTGATTTTGTCTTTCATATTTTAGGCTACCTATCCCCCCTTTAGGTAGCTTGTTTAAAAGGCTCAAAGGATAGGTCGACACACCATGGAACAATTATCAACAGATAATGTCAAATTGGTCGACAGACAAGGAGAAGATTAAAGACCCATCAAACCTCACTCAAAGGGGGAGCCTCACACTAAGGGGGAGCCTCACATTCAGGGGGAGCAAGTAAAAATCGGAGATGATAATTTCATACAAGTATTGTTGAACCCCTCTCCTTCAAACTCACACCTTTTAATGGTAAGAAATCTCTACAACCTAAAGGGGGAGAATGCAAATGGTAAGATCCTTCCTTTTTGGTTATTGACAAAAAGGGGGAGAGTATTCTATCTAAATTTTCTGGTTAATGCTCATTTAAATATGCTAATTTCAAAAACTTTCCATGAGTTTTGTCATCACAAAAAAGGAGACATTGTTGAACCACTCTTATATTTATCCCTTATTTTGGTGATAACTAAAACTCATGAATATCATAAATATAAATACTTTAATAATAAGTGCATTCATATGCATGACTATCTGCAAAAATAATCATCAATTGCATTATAAAAATACCACTGAAGAATCTCTATCACAAACACTATGTTTGAATGTCACATATGATCTTCTGCATGCTCTAAATTTTCTCTAAGTCCACATCAACTTTGTGGCAAGTCGAAGTTGCAAGTTGAAGTTGCACTTCAACTTGTACTAGTCGAAGTTTAACTTCAACTCCTGACCAGTCGAAGTTTAACTTCAACTCTTGATTAATTGAAATGCACTCCGACTACCGATGACTTCGTAGTCTCCACTACTTTTTTCAAAACATGTCTCTTGGCAGGAAATGAATTTTCAAACATACTTCATATGTCTATCTTATTATTTCTCTGACTGAGTTATCTTTTTGTTGTCTATAGGACTTCTCATTTCTGTTGACAGAAAGGCACTTACCTAACATAGCAGGAGTGTAAGTAAGAAACATGGGAAAGGAATGGAGGACTTCTCCTTTTCTACTGACAGAAGGACACTTACCTAACACAATAGGAGTCTCAGCAAGAAATGTAAGAAAGGAATGGAGGTGACTAACTAACATATCTTTTCTTCTGTCCATCCTATTCCTGGGCATTAAATGCTCCCAGGACCAAGAAAAGCTAGGGCATCCATTAGACTCATGAATATGTTTGTTAAATTTAAGAAGAAATGTCATGCCCCGACGCGGAATATCAGAGCGCGAAGGAAGTTGCAAGAAAAGGGTATAGAGCGAGTACTAGACATCAAACCATTGCACAGTGAATAATACTAAAGCGAATTCATTTCATTAATACTTTTCAATGTCTACTTACAACCATTAATATCAGAGCCATTCTATAGGGCCCAATTACATTGCAATAGAAGGAAATAACTAACTACAACTCTAAGATAAAATAATGACTCGAGGGTACTCCTGGCTTCACTCTTGGTCATTCCCTTCCTCGTGAGTGTATGTGTCATCCTCGGTCTCACCTGAGAACACAACATCAAATAACGTAGGGTGAGCGATAACGCCCAGTAGGACTTAAATCTCAGGCTCAAGCAGGCTTTAAATAATTAACGCATTTAATGGCAAAGTATCTAAAGATAGCAGGTACAAGAGAGTCAAAATATAGCAAGAGATAGCACAACAGGTAACAGGATATCACAATAGCACGAGATCGAGTATAGTTTCCAAAAATAGCACAAGTATCAAGTATAGCACGAATAGCAGGATGGCCATAGCACAACTAGCACAAGTATAATAATAGCACGATGAGTATAGCACTTGTTTGTCATCTAGACATCGAGAGAGTATAGCACGTTTTATGTTTTGATTGTCGTATAGATAGTCGAGATAGATAGCACTTGAGTGTAATGCCAAACACTCTGATCATTTAACTCCCATGGGCACTAGCACTTTCAGGCGCACATCCCAGGACCAGATCGGGCCCTTTATATATTGCCAGGCATTGGTTATATTGTATCTTTAGACAATCAGTCAATGGCCAATATAGAGTACCAAGAATAGTTAAGAGCACTAGATGAATAGACGAGATAGTAGAGAGAACGTGAATAGACGAGCGAGTAGAGTATAGATGAGAGCTAAGGGTACATCACGTAAAACAATGAGTAAACAGGCGATAGTAACAATTGCACAACACGCGCACGTCGTATTGGCAGTCAGGTGGAATTCACGATCTTCCCGCTAGCCATGTTATGCACAAGTCCAGAGGTCCGACGTGATTCAAGGTAAGAGCGAACTTCTAATAGCCGTTTAGATCATATTGATCCCTAAAGGTGTAATGGGTGTTAGGGTACAACCGGCTCCTCGACCATGTGGGAATCCATGATCAGAGGAGACTTACGAGGCCTTGTGCAATGGTTCACTAGTCCGGCGAAAGGAATATCCGACGGAGAGTTCACCACAAGCCAAGTAAAGTGTGTATATAAAAATAGGTGCTCGACGTTCTAGAGGAATTCTAGAACAGTGGAGCTTCGATATCGGTATATAAACAACGCAAGAAACGAATACAAGTCCTTTAAAATAGAGCAATTAATATACTTTATTGCAATAAATTACCAAATACATTATGAGATATTTTATGCCAAATTTCAGCCATATATGGATGGTTCATGTGTGTGCATGTGTAAGAGAATCATAGATAGAAAAGAAGTCGTGAATATGTATTTTAAAGCATTCAATATAGCTCCATTTTAACATAGGTGTTTTTACTGCATGTATGACTGTTAAAAAGGCGTAAGAATTTTGTAGAAAGTGAGAGCAATAAATTTTATGGGTTTTCATGAAAAATCCAGTGAATGCGACGTAGGTCAGTAAGGGTCGCGACAGGGTCAGGACAGATCGCGACAGGGTGGCCAGGACAGAAGGCCAGAACGCAATGTAGGATACTGTCGCGTTTAGAACGCGACAAGGAAAGCGTCGCGATGGGATTGAGAACGCGACCTATCGGGCCATCGCGTTCTCAGGTCCATGGCCTGAGTCTGACAGAGTTCTGCTCTATCTTGGATTGCGGTACAGAAATATCAGATTTTGATACAAGGTCGTTCAGAAAATCATAACTAATTGTATACAAGATGAAAAATCATGAAACCAGTGGCAAATGAAACTAGACATGCGAGAGTACTTCCAATAAATAGGAATGAGAGAGAGAGCATGGTTTGAACATGGTTTGAGCATGAACAATAATGAGTAACACAGAACATGATATAGAGAGCAAGATTGATTTAATTCGGGCAACATGCTCAACAAAAATTAGGGCTTTCAGGGGCAAAATATCCCTAACAACATGAAGTGTCTACAGTAAAAAGTTCGTAGCATGGGATCAAGTGTACATGGAGATATGATTCAAACATGATGACTCGGAGTTATCATGTTTGCAGAACTTCTAAAATCAAGAACAAAAGATTGGTTCGATGGAAAATTATGAAACAAGAGGGCTTTTGTTCCTGGTGATTGGAACTACCTATAGACGGATTTGATTTAGTTTTGCTTGTGAGAATGCCTACCTTTGACTCGATTTGTCTTCTAGGGTTAAAATCTCCAAGAACGAGGAAGAAGCTCCAAGAACTCCTTCTCCCCACGAGATCCTCTCCTCCTTGGCCTCTTCTCCACGTCCAACAACCTTTGGCAACGAGCTAGGGTCGGCCAAGAGGGTTTAAGAGGTGTATTTATGCATGTATGGGTTCCTATTCATACTTCTATTCTAATTGCTCTTTAATTACGAGATTTCCTAACTCCAACCTTCCTTTCTTGCTTTCCAACCTCTATTTAGGTTAGGATGGGATCTAAATTCGTGCTAAATCATAAGGGGTAGGCTTAGGAATCCAATTCCAACTCTTATTGCCTCTTTTAATGCTTAAAGAGTCCTTTTCTATTTAGGAGATATTAAGACTCCGAATTTAGGGTATTTTCTTTTTATTTACTATTTGTAAATTCATATTTTTGCCCAATAAGTTCTAGAGGATCCATTAAGCAAAGTCCATTACTCTTTTCCATTTAATGGGTTTTATTTAATACTCTTTTCATTGAATATCCCTTTAGCTGAGTTTTTAATTTATTATTTAAATTTTTATTTCTCTCAAAAATTCAGGTTGCTACAAGAAAGGAGGAGAAGAAGAAGAGCTCCAGCGGATCTCCTCTTTTGGTTGCATAATAAGATGAAGCCTTGAAGCAGAAGAAGAGAGAGCAAACCTGAAGATCTATCTGAAAGAGTGTCATCCAGTAAGGAGTCTAAACGCCATACACACTCAAAGAAAAGAGAGGAAGTGGTCATTCAAGAGAAGCATTCAAGCTGAAGACTTATGAAGCTCCAAGCATTCAAGCTTTCCCACTTTCTCATCTCTCTCTGCGCATCTATGTAAATCTAAGGGAGAGAGTTGTGAGCCTGAGAGCCAGAGCTTGTGTTCATTCATTTGCTTTTGGGTCGCTGCTGTAGAGATTAAACTTGTCTATTCTATTTTCTGAACTTGATCTCTATAGTATGTTCTTTCTTTCCAAAGAAGAACAAGGGTTGATCCTCTTCTTGTGTGAAGAGAGAACCAGCAGGTTTGTTGGGGGTGGTGACCAGTAGAGGGTCTATACTATGTGTTCCCCTTGTGTTGAGGAAGAACCTTTCTGGGGTTTGTTCTAGCAGAACCACTCTGGGTTTGTACCAGGAGGTTGGCTTCTTGACCTGTAATAGAGGTGGACTGCCTCTTGCCCATAAATAAAAGAAGACCAGCAGGGCTGGGTGTTGTATATCCTTGAGGGATTGTACCCTAGTTAGTGAAATCCTAAGAGTGTGCTTGGGGACTAGACGTTGGACTTCCATTTGCAAGGGCTGAACTAGCATAAATTCCTTGTGCTATTGTGTGTGATTTTTTCTTTAATAGCTTTCGCACTATTACTCTTTACCACACACAACTACATTCACTAACTATAGTTTCAAGTGGTGATTTTGTCTTTCAGATTTTAGACTACCTATTCACCCCCCCCCCCTTTAGGTAGCCATCCAAGTGGGCCAACACTCTGCACAGGATTCATCCCTATGACAAGTATACCCAACTCCTAGCATCTCCCACACAAATCTTGGTGGAATCCTTGATGAGCACTATGTTTGGTGGCTTGCTAGGATGTGTTCGGATCCCCGCAAGCACAACCTCGATAAGTTCTGCCTCTTCCATCACAACCATGGGCACGACACCTTTGAGTGCCAACAACTCAAGGATGAAATAGAATCCTTGATCAAGCATGGCTACCTCGGACAGTATGTGTGTCGCAATGATGACAATAGCCCGAATAACCCACCGAGGCGTCGCGAGAGGACCCCCGAATAGCCCATAAATAATAAACCAAATGGGCAAGAGATCAATGTGATCACGGGAGGTCCAGGTGCAAGCGGCAAGAACAATAGGAGTTAGAGCCATTACACTTGAAGAATACATCAGTTGGAGCGGTCTTCTGCATCGCAGCCTACTCCATATGCGACTAGCCCAACATGTGCATGACCTAAGGAGGTCATCACCTTCTCGAACAATGATCTTGTAGGAGTTATGACTCTCAATACTGATGCGTTAGTGGTCTCGGACACCATCAATCATTGTAATGTGCATCGTATTCTAGTAGATAATGGAAGCACCTCTGATGTATTATCTTATGATTGTTTCCTGTTGATGGGTTTGAAGACTGAGCATCTGTCCCCAGTAGAAATGCCTTTGTTTGGCTTATCGGGGTCTCAGTTCAACCAATGGACGGATCTGTCTGCCCATCACACTGGGAACGACACCAAAGAATGTAACCAAGATGGTGGAATTCTTGGTGGTTGGATGCATGCCATGTTACAAAGCCATCCTTGGATGGGGTCTGATTGGGTGCATTAAGGTTGTTCCTTCATCTCTACACCAAAATATGAAGTTCCCCACCCCTCATGGCGTGGGTGAGGTGCTTGAAAGCTAGCGCGAGTCTCGGCGATGCTAGTTCTATCACTCAGAGACAAGCAACCCGCAATTGAAGACCCGGTGGTTCCACTCGCACCTATTGAGGCTTCAACCATCCAAGGAAGGTCCGCCGAGGACCTGTTGCCAATCCAAGTTGATGAAGACCCCGAACACGTCCTCTATTTTGGGGTGTTACTACCAGAAGCCAAGCAACTCCGCTATAAAGAGTTCATGCTATCAAACCTGGACGCGTTCGCGTGGTCGGACGATGAGCTGCCCGACATTCCTCCAGAGGTGATTACTCACCATTTGAACATGGATTCGAAGGTGCCACCCATGTAGCAGAGAAGGCACCCTATCAACTAAGAATGACAGGTCGTGATCCATGATCACGTCACTAAGAGCCAGAGTCTCAGTTGATCTGAGATGGATTTCCAACATGGTCCTTGTCTGCAAAGTTAATGGAAAGTGGCGGGTGTGCATAGAATACAAGGATCTCAACAAGGCAACACCGAAAGATAACATCTCGTTGCCACACATCGACCAGCTAGTAGATTCGATGTCCGAGCGCAAGCTCCTCGGCTTTTTGGATGTCTACTCTGGTTATCACAATATCAACATGCATCCCCCAGACCATGATGCCACGACGTTTGTTACCGACCTCAACCTCTACTACTTCACTAGGATGTTGTTCAGATTAAAGAATGTGGGCACAACATATCATTGGCTGGTCAACAGAATGTTCAAAAAGTAGATAGGGCGCAACATGGAAGTCTACGTCGATGACATGCTGGTCAAGACCCACCCGAGCACCGACCACATTTCTAACCTGGCAGAAACCTTTGCAACTTTGTGAAGGTTTAAAATGAAGCTCAATCCGGCAAAATGTGCCTTCGGAGTTAGCTCGGGAAAATTCCTTGGCTTCCTTGTATCCAATAGAAGAATTGAGGACAATCCCAAAAAGATCCAGGAAGTATTGGAGATGAGCAATCCAAGGACGATGCGTGACATTCAACAACTCACTGGATGCCTCATAGCTCTTAGCAGGTTCATGTCCTGAGCAGCGGAGAGGTGCCTCCCCTTCTTCCGGTTGCTGTGAGTCCCCAAAGGGGCCTCACTGCAAGGGGGGTAGGTACCATGGACTCAAGACTATGAAGTTGCCTTCACCGAGTTGGAAAGATATCTCACCGCTTCGCCGGTTCTTTCAAAACCGGTTCAAGGAGAACAACTGTTCATATACCTATCGGTCACCGAGCACTCTATCAACACATTTTGATTAGAGAAGAGGCCATGATCCAACATTTGGTGTATTATGTCAGTAAGGTGCTACAAGAGGTAGGAAAAGGTACCCCAGAGTAGAGAAGCTTTCTCTGGCACTTATTATAGCTGCATGGAAGTTGCGGCCTTATTTCCAGGCTCATCAGATAATGGTCTTCACCGATCAACCGATAAAGTTGATCTTACAACGCCCAGAGGCTTCTGAGCAACTCACCAAATGGGCCATTGAACTTGGGGAATTTGAAATCAACTTCCGACCAAGAACCACGATCAAGGCACAGGTGCTCGCAGACTTCATGGCGGAATGCACACTCCCGACCAAGAAGGATCCCCCCACTAGTAGGCGAACCACCACGGGAGCTTTATGTGGATGGGTCCTCATACATCACAGAGAGCGGAGCAAGGCTGGTCCTCACCTCCCTAGAGAGGCTGAAATTCCAATACGCCCTTTGATTATGCTTCACAGCCTTCAACAATGTGGCCAAGTACGAAGCATTGTTGTCCGAGATCAAGGATGGCCAGACATCTCGGCACACTTCGGAAATGGGCCTTCAATGACTTGTAGCTCGTCGCCAATCAGGTCAACAGGCAGTTTGAAGCAATGGAGCCCCGCATGGCTCAATATCTCCAGCAAGTAAAGTGCCCGACAAACGACTTCCTCTACTTTGAAGTGGTGCACATTCCACGAGAACAAAATGCACAGGCAAACGCACTGGCCCGACTAGCATCTTCACGCGACATTGCTCACTCACATTCTGTATTCATCAAGGAACTAACATTGCCAAGCACGGAGGTAGACGTTGCAGTTATAGAGACCATTCAACAAGCTCCGAGCTAGAAGGATCATATACTGGCTACCTCCTTCGAGGAGAGCTTCCTTCCAACCAAGTCGAGGCTCATCAGGTTCGATCTCGAAGCCAAAGGTTCACTGTCACCAAAGGTCAGCTTTATCGACGCTCCCTCTCCAGATCCCTTTTAAAGTTCCTTAGTCCCTCTGAAGCGACCCCGGCAATGGAAGAGGTGCACGAAGGTCTGTGTGGTAGCCACCTGGGCGAAAGGACCCTAGCCCACAGTATCCTTTGAGCAGGGTTCTGGTGGCGAACATTGCAAAAGGATTGTCTATCCTATGCAAAGAAACTCCCGGAATGTCAGAGGTTCGGTCAGCTTATCCATCAGCCGGCCGAACAGCTGCATTCCCTCAAAGAACCACGACCCTTTGCTCTGTGGGGAATAAACATTATGGGACCCTTACTAAAGGCCCAAGGCAGGAAGAAGTTCCTCTTGGTCGCCATTGATTATTTCATCAAGTGGATAGAGGCCGAACCCGTTGCCAATATCACTGATCAAGTAACTTGGAAGTTTGTTTGGAAGAACCTTCTCTATCAGTTCAGCATCCTAAAAGTGTCCACCACCAACAATGGGAAGCAGTTTGACAACTCATTCTTCAAACAAAAGTGCTTGGAGCTCGATAACTACAATCACTTCACCTTGGTGGCGCATCCCCAGGCCAACGGTTTGGTAGAAAATGTCAATCGGACATTGCTGCACAAAGTACACACGAGGGTCAAAGCTTTAGGAGGTTCGTGGTTAGAAGAATTATCCAATGTCCTCTAGTGCCATCAAACAATTGCTCAGGTAGCTACCGGTGAGACTCCTTTCCACTTGGCCTATGGCATAGAAGCTGTGGTGCCTTTGGAAGTCGCTCTCCCAACACTCCGAACAAATCATTTCGATGATGCAGCCAATAGTCACGTGCTAAGGGAAAGCTTGGACATGCTCGGCGAATGGCAGAAAGACGCTAGTATAAGGTTGGTATCCTATCAACAATGACTTGCACAATACCACAACGCACGAGTTCGCAAAAGGTGCTTATTCAAAGGTGGCCTAGTGTTGCACTGTTGCTCGGCTTCAGATCCCCGAAGAGCAATCGACAAGCTCACCCAAAAATGGGAAGGACCTTATAAGGTCATTCAGGTTCTCGGTAAAGGCTCCTACAAGCTGTCTACCATTGGCGGCGAGCCCATACCCAAAACCTGGAATATTTCAAATTTAAAGGCCTATTATTTGTAAGAAGAGCCTCTTGTATCTTCTCTCATCAGAGAAATAGTTGCCTTTTTTATCTATTCTCTTCTTTCTTATCGGCTAGGGGAGGCCAGATTGTTCAGTACAACCCTAAGCTTCTCCAAGCTCTTTAGCTCAGAAGGCTTACACGGTACCTAAAAGCCCTAAAGACCTCAACAAACTCCGATTCAGTTCGAGGAAAATCCGGCACACAAAGAAAGAGAGCTGAAAAAGGGTAACACCATTTTTTTATCATTCCATACACAAAATGTTTATACAACTCGGAAGGCAATTTACATATAAAAAGGTAAAAGAAGCCTAAGGGTCCTGGTCAGCTGTGGAAAGACCATCCTTGGTGTCAGAAGGCATTAGCCCTACACAGAAGCTCGCAAAGCAAACCTCATCAAGATCAGGGTCCGAGTCCGTCGACGGCACTCCCGGAGAGCAGTCTCGAAGGCTTCATGGGCATACTCCATTGAGGTTTGTTGACGACCTCGGCAGTCACTAAAGTCGAGGCCAACCTTGTAGCAAGCCACATCATATTGCTCCAAATCCTTCTGAAACTTTGGCTCGGCCTTGTATTCAGCAACTCTTCAGGCCTCGGCTTCATGAATTACTTCGGTAAGGGCAGCCTTCTCTGCTTCAGTAGTGGCTAGCTTCAACTCGGAAGCCTTTAGTAAAGCATGGAGGGTGTCCATCTCTTTCCACTTCTCAAGCTCACGGCGGCGGCTCTACTCCTCACGATCTGCCGAAACAGCGACCTCAGCATCCCAAAGGATCTGCTGAAACTACACGTGTAAGGCCAGCCCTCTCAACCCCTCTACGGACCACACGATGTCATGCGCAAGCTCGTCGGCATCGAGCTTGGGGTCTCCTTCCTCTGAGGAGGATCTCTTGCCTGCCCTCGACGTGACATCCTCTTCTTCCCGTTGGCACCATAGAAGTGCCTCTAGTTGCTAGGCGGTAGGGCAGGGGGAAGCGTCCTGGTGGATGAACCTACTCGGATGTGCTCCAGAGCTGCCTCCAAGAGAGCCTCTAAGGGTAAGGTAGGAGCCTTCTCCGCGAACACCCTTGCTAGGGGCATGCGGTCTTCATCCAACTATTCCCTCGCATCAGCCACATCAACAGCCTGCTCAAGAGGAGCTATCGGACCCTCAGCCATGACGTCGGCAACCATTCTGGTCATCATGACTACTGAGTCCACGACGACCTCTACAGGCGCCCTTTGTAGGATCTTCGCCTGTAACATCGTGGTGACTCAGATCGGTGTTTAGTGGTTTTGGTGTTGTGCTCATGGCCAATGTGGGGTCATCAAGCCTTGGTTGTGACTTCCGGGCGTTGTGGGCCTTAGGTTTTAGCCCATTTAGCCTGCTGGTTTTATGGTGAAGAAGACAACGGAGTTGGCTGTCACATTTTAAATGCGACGGCTACCTATGTCGCGATTCACCGAACCGCCTTTCCGGTTCACAACGTGTTTGGCGATGGTTTGGTATGTCGCATTTAATGCATGTTAAACGCGATGTCTGCCTATGTCGCGATTTTAACTATGACATTTATTGCTCTATTTCGGATCAGACAGAGCAGAGGTGGCTCTGTCCAACCGTGGGGAGCTACTGTGCGGCGGTTCTCAGCGTTTTCGTCTTGCTGGAGGTTTGTTCGGTGCAGTTTCCACACGAGGAGGGCGTCCGGAGCGTGGACTAGCCGCGGTGTAGTGTTCTTCACGTTATGTGTGGTCTTCTAGTTGGTAGGGAGACTTCCTTGGTGTTTTTATTTAATTTACATGTTTTGGAGTTAGCAAATCATGCTATGGCAGTGTATGGTCGTGTATCTAAAATTTTAATGAATGAAATGATAGTTTAAATGGCTTGTGGATCGGTTTTCTGGGAAAAGATGGGGGTTCAACAGTCTACCTGATAAGGTGATGGTTTGAACCATCGCGTTTTGGTGAGAATGCGATGGTATAGTCCGTCGCGTTTCTCTTCCGATTATTGGGTTGTTACCGATTGGTGTAAACACGAGGATGAAGTCTATCACGATTTACACTCCGACTGTACCGATTGGTGTAGAGGTGACGTGTCGAGCTATCGTGTTTATGTCGCGACCATGGGCCCTGTTGCGGTCAACTTGTTGACGCGACCAGTGGGGTCATCGCAATTTGAAAGGTGACATCTGTGTCCGTCGCCTTTCAGCCTCTAAGGTGTGTTTGTGATGGTTGGGTAGTGATGGTCTTTTGTGGGCCTAGCCTTAATGGTTTAATATGGATTTCAAATGGTTAAGTATGTTTAATGTAGTAAAGCATGATGTAGGGTTGATAGTTTGGATTATGGTTGGTTAGTGTGCTATGTTAGTTTGTTAACTATGATTATGTTAATCATGTTATAATGTTTAGGGTTATGCGGTTTATATGTATGGTGGTATGTGTTGCTATAGAGATCATGTATTGATCAATGACAAGCAAATTTAGTATGTAAATATTGTGGCTTATGAATATAAGTTCGATAGTGCGTTAAGTGTTCAGGGTGGCTTGTGTGTTGCCGAGTTTGGTGGTCCAGCACCTATTCCAGAATGCCTCTCCAGTCAGGTACCCCAGGTTCTGTGTGATCCAGGCACGTTGTGGTTTGTTGTGCCTGGGGTTTGTCCCAGTACTGTGTGTACCGTAGAGGTCTGTGTTGTCTTCCTGGACACCCTCACTCTTATGTTTGAGTTGTACGTTCGGCTGAGGGAAAGATGGCAGAGGGGTAGCGACTTGTGTGTTTTGAGTGCACTCGGTCGCTTGTAGCGCACTCGTGGTTGGGAGTACAGACAACAGTAGATGTACTGGCCCCCAGCTAGTCTTGTGTTTCCAGTGCCTCACTTTAGAGAGCTCCAACCAGAGTCTCTAAAGGTGCCAGGCATGGGTCTGCAGTTGTGTGTGGTCTGCAGGTGTGGTGTTGGTTGATCTCCACAGTTTGTTGACCTTTGCAGTGTGGTTGTGAAGCTGTAGTTGGACCTCTCGTCCTTGACTGAAAGACTGAGAGGTAGTTCTCGTGTTGTGTTGTCCGGGTTGGATACTGGAATCATGAACCAGTAGTTTGCACCCTTGTGGTGGCATCGTTCATTCCGACTCAAGCTTTCCAGTGGTTGTGGTTGTGAGTGTTGACTCTTCGATTGTGGTTCCATCGTGGTACCTTGTGGTTTCAAGTACCTATACCCTATGTGGGTAGTTGGTTGTTGTAGCATGCTATGTGCTAGACTTTGCAGGTCTTGAGGTGAACCGGTGTTCTGCGGAGGACGTGTCGTGTGACCTTCCACTTGTTGTGTTGTTACCCTTTCGTAGGTAGTCCTCTGTTGTGCTAGTTACTGTAGGTTGTGTGGTGGACTGACTTCTTGCTATCAGTTTGGTTACACTTTATGGGTAGTTGGCAACGTGGCTCGTGACTTATCCACCTCGGTGACTATGGTGGATTGGCCTTTGGTTAAAATCCTATTGCTTCTCGTTAGTGGTTTACTTGCATGGCTCGTGGTTAGCCAGTTTCAGCTGTGGTGGTGGACTAGTGTCTCTAGACTAGTCCTGTTATTTCCTTTATTTTCATGAATTATGTTAGCTGGTGTGTTTATGGTGTTATGCAGTTTATTTATGTTTAATGCAAGTGTGTTGTAGTTTCTTAGCAGTATTGCCAGTGAGACCCTTGGGGGTTGAGGTCTCGGTTCCTTCTTTTAGTTATTGGTTTGTTGTTGTTTTTGGGAGATCCATGCTGAGCCTGTGACTTTTTAAGGCTCACTCTCTTATAGTTCTTTTCAGGTGTTAGCCGTGGGTTTGGTTTGCAGTGGTGTCATGGCAGACTTGTACCACCAGCAGTTGAGTTCTAGTTGGTTGTGTGAGCTTTGCTCCCTTGGGGTATGCCCTAGGTAGTTGTACTTTTCTCTTAGACATGTAATAATGTATTGGGACATTGTAATTTATTGTGATTGAGTATAAATGCATGTACTTTCTTGCATATTATGCTATTATGGTTGTCTTTTATATTCCTACTGGACACTTGTGTTAGATATCCCTTGCAAGACTCCGGTCCGTTAGTAGGAGGCGGTTTGGATATAGAGCCTTATTGGGCATAAGTATCCAGGGTCGCTACATTGCCTCTCCGTGGTCCCCCAATTGTTTAGTGGGGACCACAACCGTCTACTTCGCTATAGACACTGATGCTTGCACATCTTCGACAGAGGCCGAGGTTGGCATCTCCACGGCAGACAACATCATCAGCACTTTAGATAGTGCTACTAACGCCCCGCTTCTATCAGTAGGTGTCGATTGCTTCGATGCCCCGAGGTCTACCATAGATCCCTCGTTCAACTGGTCGTCATCAACGACGACCACCTTGCCACCATTGAAATGGCTTGTGCCTTTAAACACCGCTTCGGAGGAAGAAGGCTTTGTGATCATCATCACTAGCTTCTGTCTCTTTTCGGCCATCTTCACCAATTTCTTCTTCCTCTTCCAAAGTTGAAGTTGGTGGTAAGCATCCCTCTCCTCTTCCTCTTTGGCTCTGCTATTGATCTCCCCATTCTCGGTCTCGACCTCCTCCCGTAGACAAATCTTCGAGGCCTTCCGACCGGAGGTTGGCCTCTCGACGCCAGCTCTGGCAACCAGCACCTCTGTAGTTGGCTTGTCATCATCAATATACATCAAGTATAAGTTGACGAGAATTTGCTCGACGAAAAAGGCCTTGTCCTTTTGGCCCCGACCAATAGCCTCCTCCTCGGCATTTGTACAAGGAATCGAATGGCGGCATCAGGTTAGAACAAGAGAGATCAAATGAAAAAATGGAGAAAGAGAACCTACCCTAGGCATGACTCAGCTTGTACTTAATAAGTCGATAATCTTTGAACAAGAGCTCGGCCTTGGACACGATCACCTTTGACAATGTCATAGAAGTACGAGCTATGTCCTGAATAAGGAAGGGGGTCATGGCCACCTTCTTCAGTGGCTCGTTGACATGGGTCAAAACCCCCACTCCGCGGGAGCAGATCCCTTCTTCAATATGAAGAAGAAGAGTCATCTGGTCCATCAAGCGGGAGGAGAAATTGATCTACATCTTATTTGGACGATGCCTGAGGTACATATGTCATACTCAGACTACGAAGATAACACTAGGCTGAAAATGGTTTCGGAAGAGGTCCTCCGAGGCCAGGAACCCACTCTTCTGGCACATAATGCAGAAAATGAAATCGTCTGCCACGAATTCTACATCTTATTTGGACGATGCCTGAGGTACATATGTCATACTCAGACTACGAAGATAAACACTAGGCTGAAATGGTTTCGGAGAGGTCCTCCGAGGCCAGGAACCCACTCTTCTGGCAACATAATGCAGAAAATGAAAATCGTCTGCCACGAATTCCGCATCAGTTGCATAGGGGCAATCTTCCAAGAGTAGAGTAGAACCTTGGCGATTTCTAGCACCGGCAGCCAGAACCCTGCTTCCAGGAGGTCCAAGGAAAGCACAAAGTAGCCAGGCTTGTCTGTCTAATACATCTGGTCTTCTTGCATCAAGATGATCTTGTATTCCTCTCCAATGCGAAACCACTTGCGAAGGCCGTCGAAGCACTGGTACTTCATACCCTTCACCCCCATCGATGGGCGTCCTCTTGCCTCCACAACAACAACAACTCTTCCCTCCCTCTATGCCATCGGTACAAAGTTGGAGAAGAAGGAGACAACAGAGAGTGAAAGGCTAAAGGAAAACGAGGAAGCTGAAAGCAAAGGCACTGATTTGAAACGGGAAAGTTTGAAGCACTTGCACCTATACCCCTTATAAGAAAAAGGAGGCACGAAATTCAAAGATCAAAACGACGGTTTTCCAGCTTGAATAGCCTACTTGGGCTCCCTAGTCACTTCATATCCCTTCTGTCATCATTAAATGGGAACCCCGAAGAAGCTCTGGTGGTGTCGTCAACAGCTGTGCATCTCGTTATGGCCAGCGTCACATTTAATGCAAAAGGAAGACGTCGGGCGGTCATTTACCCTCTCAAGCACTCAAGTAACATCAGAGCAGAATTGAGAGGGGTGGGGGCAAGTGTAGAGGCCATTTCTAGCCTCCTAGGCTCATAAGCTCATAAATGCCCATCAAAGATTCAAAGCAACGGCTATTCAGCCACGTGTTTCTGACACCGAAGAAGACCCGCTCCTTTGGAGGCCTTTGGGCAACTCCGAGCAGGGCCACACCGAAAACCGAATAGCAGGAGGCCACCGAACACCAGACAGCCTCACCGAGCAAGTTCACAGTGTTGTGCCATTATCTTTCACAAATGCTTGATAAATATTTTTACTTATGACAAAATATTTTAGTTAAACAAATTTATGTAATTAAAGCAAAGGCATACATGTATTATACTATATAACCATCTTTAGTCAGTTGGTGTCGACACACTAAGCCTAAGTATGGACACACTGTCACCTCTTGTTAACAAAATTTTCTAAGTACACAACGTATACATATATCATATATCATTTTGACTCCGACTCCTTAAAAGTCAGTGTTGTACCAATTGCTGAACAAATTGGTCCCACTTCGACTCCCGAAAAGTCGAAGTGTGCTACTGATTGTTGAAAAAACTGGTACCACTCCGACTCCCGAAAAGTCGAAGTATGATATCGATTGATGAACAAACATGTACTACTCCGACTCGTAAGAAGTCTGATTGATGAAGGAATATCACAAGTCGGAGTCTCACTGCGACTCTCAAGAAGATGAAGTTAAGTACCAATTGACGTATAAAGACCATCAATCAATGTCTCACTGAGACTTATCTTCAGTCAAAGTCTACAGTCGAAGTCTATCTATCGATTGTGTTTGAACCTATTGATTGTTTACCATTTTTGTATCGATTGTGTGTATCGATTGTTGATCTTACTCCGACTTCTCTATAGTCGAAGTCTATTTATCGATTGCCTTTGATTGTATCGATTGTTGATCATTCCTATATTGATTGATTGTATCGATTGTTGACCATTTCTATATCGATGGTGCGTATCGATTGTTGATCTTACTCTGGCTTCTCTATAGTCGAAGAGTAAATTGACTATCTTACACTTCAACATCAATTACTGCTATAAATATCGATTGTCTTTTTCTGAATATCGATTGCTTATATGTTTCACATCGATTGTTGACCTACTTCGACTCATGGAAAGTCGAAGTAAGGTTTCGATAATGATATTTGCAAAACTATTAATGCATTATTAGTGTGATTAATGTTTTAATTATTATGGAATTATTTAATGAACAACAGATGAACACATGTTCTACACTTGATATTGTGACGGCCCTCATTATACCGGTACGGTTATACCAACCCACATCGGTATAGTGAGTGCTGCCAGCCACAGTGGGACATTTACCCAACGATACAAACAGCTGAGATACACGCGAATATATATATAACAGAGTAGCGGAAGTAAAAGAGAACTATCTCCATTCATTCATCATCCACATTAAACATACATGCAGTTTACAATTTGCAAAAAGGAACTAAAATTCACATGATTTAAATTGCTGAAATAGAGATACAAAATGTCCACATATTACATTCTTTTAATGATAATCTAATACAATGTTCAAGTACATACTAAGAAGTACACAATCACAAGGATCTCAAAAACTGGCTAGTCTCCACGCTCGGAGTCCGTCTCCGCTGCCTCCTCCGAGGGTACTGTGTCACCAACTATACCTGTACGCCGAAGCAAGGAGTGAGTCCAGGGACTCAGCAAGTAACACTATGCATGATATACACGTACAAGTCCTAGTGGTTTCTACACGCACATTACACTTTACAACACATAGCATGCTAGTCCATTTAAGTTTTCAACCTATCATGAAGGTTCTACAATTTTATACATACGCATGCTTTCAGATTTCAAAAATAACATTCACCTATCACATGGTCTCTATTCAATTCACTCATGGACTTTAATCAAAACGTGAGAGCTATTGACATGAACAATTTACATACATGAACGGGGAACATAATTAGCATGGATTCCACATGTTCTTAAGTACATACATAACTTTTTATCATGCTTTAGGTTGCTGGTTTCACATGGTCCAATGACTATAAACCTACACATGAAAGCTACAACGTTGCTTAAACATAACACATGAACAATCCATCATGCCATTTTACTCACATACTCATTTGTTGTTCCTAACATGGATTCTAAACACTTTTGCACACACAAACATGAGAATAATAACATGCATTTCTGAATTCACTTGGTTTCAGATTTAGTTTCACATGGTTTCTATAACACATTTACATATCTAAGATTTCACATTTTTCTTTACACTAGTTCCCTCTTTCACATGGTTCACTTTACACATACACATTCACATATCACTTACACATTTACACATGGTCACATACACTTTACACATTACACTTTACACATATTTTAGTGCCGTGACACATAGTCCAAACCACCAAAGAAGGACACAAACACATCACATCACATAGACGCCATCTAGGCAATACAATGGCGACTCTTGGACTGCGCAGACCGGGAGAACAAGTCTCCACCCTAACCAGTGGTACTTGTCCACCTCCAGGATTTCCCCCTAATGCCCTTAGGGTCACTTAACACAATGAACTTTCTCAGGGGACTTTTCCCTGATACGGCTCCACTGCCTTCTCGGAAGCAGTATCACATTGGCACAGTTTACACTTTTACACATTTACCGTTTTACACATGGTTTTACACTTGACACTCTTCATCTCATTCACTTTCTTACTCACATGAACACCTCTGTTTTTCCTAACATGGTACTACAGAGTTTTCAAGATTCAACACATAGTAAACACACCAATCATGCTGGTTTAAACAAAATAAAATCACATTACGATCATATGTACGAATTATTCACAATTCACATGAAAACACATAACTTTTTATTTACTGTTCCAATTAACCTGAAATTTTAACCACATGCTGTTTTCGGGTTCAAAATCATACCCTCAATTTTTCAGATTTTTCTGAGCTAAATAGGATTTACAGAAAATCAAACACCTAATTAGCACATTATTCACAATTTACGTTAACATGGAATTTACACATCATGCAATTTACCACTTGCTGTTTAACCATAAGCTACCAACATATGCATGAAATTAGAGTACAAATTTCCCTAATTCATACATCTATGGATTTAACACTACGAATCATTTCTACATACTTCTATTTTATCGAACCGAAACTATTAACAAATTGCACAACATGGATAAGTTTCCTAAATTTGCAAACACACATGCTGTCCCACAATCTTCATGATTAGACCGAAATCAAGGCATTCACATTAATCTAAATCCTGAATCATGGGTTTTGCAAAATGGTCTACAAGTCATGCTCACATGTTTACAAGATATTATTATCCCACATTTGCCAACACAACTCACATACATCCACAACCACAATGCACAATATACATAGCTTATAGGAATACCATATATCCTCATCGCATGAAACATACCGAATTTAATGTATAAGAGGGACAGAACAGCTCACTGTTCTGTCCAGAAGAACTAACGGCGGTCTCTGGCCGCTGACTCAGGTCAGCGGCATGGTCGATGGACGCCAAGGAAGAACTGGGCGTCCAGGGACCTTGCCGTTTACTCAGGTCTGTGCAGAAACACAGACCCGAGCTCTGAAATTCGGGTGAAATGGAGGGTCTAGGACTCGAGGAAAATTTCATAAAAATCATAAAACCTCCTAGACTCATACGGGGACACCATAGATAGGTCACTTGCCTCTCTAAAATTCCTCCAAAGATTTATAGCTCGAAGAAGACCTCCTTGGGCAGTTCCAAGAAGTTGCAGAAGCACCTCCAAGATCGCCTTCCTCCGGGCTCCTGGTGATCTCCACGCCGAGGGGATGATGGGGAAGCCTTCCCCTTTGCTTCAGCTCCCTCCTTGATGCAGAAGATCTCCAAATCCAGCTTCAAGGGGTCGGATTTGAGGGTTCTAAAGTGGGGTTTTTCTCACAGAATGCTCTAGGGTTTTCTCTCCTCTTCTCTCCTCTTGCAAGGGTGAAATGAGAAGTGGGGAGAGGCCATTTCGGGTTCAGCATGTAGGAGAGGCCCTCACCCACTCACCATGCCGATTAGACAGCCTTAGAGCCGTTGGGGGACATCCCCCCAATGGTTGCCATGCCTTGTTTCAGAAGACAGCAGCTCTGCTGCGCATGCAGGCCAGAGAAGTCGACGTCCAGATCGCTGGACGCCGGAATTAGGGTTGGCGTCCAGGGCTGGACGCTAACACCACCTCAACGGCCTGGGGATTGACGCCAATAGGGCCTTCGGCCAGAACCCTAATTTATGCAGAAACCATGCATACCAAGCTTCTATACATGCAATATGTACATGGTATTATATTCACACTATCATCATGCAATACATACATTATTTACGTTTAATATAAACACATGTACACGTAATTATACTATTTTAATATCTACGTAAATACGTACATACATACTCAACACAATATACACACATAAATACGAAAAATACGACGGAAAATTCGAGGGTCTTACACCCTCTCCCCCTTAAAGAAAACTTCGTCCTCGAAGTTAGAACGACACTACTCAAACAAAAGGGATACTTCTTCTTCATCGCATCCTCAAGCTCCCACGTAGCCTCCTCACGTGAGAAGTTCCGCCATAGAACTTTCACCGACGCGATACTCTTGTTCCGGAGATGCTGAACCTTCCGGTCAAGAATGGCTACTGGTTGCTCGACATACGAAAGATCTGGCTGGATCTCCACTGGCTCATGACTAATCACATGAGACGGATCTCGGACATACTTCCTGAGCATAGATACGTGGAATACAGGGTGAACGCTAGCCAAAGCTGGGGGTAAAGCTAGCTCGTACGCCACGTTGCCCAAACGTCTGAGAATCTCATATGGGCCAATGAACCTAGGGCTTAGCTTGCTATGCCTGCCAAATCTGACAACTCCACGAGTAGGCGATATCTTCAAGAAGACATGATCGCCAACCTCGAACTCCAAATCCTTTCTCCTGTTGTCGGCATAACTCTTCTGCCTATCCTGTGCCGCAACAAGCCTTTTCCTGATAAGCTGAATCTTATCCGAAGTTTCCTGAACCAACTCCGGTCCGATCAACTGCCTATCACCAGTCTCCTCCCAACATAAAGGAGATCTGCAGGGCCTACCATACAACGCCTCGAATGGAGCCATTCCAATACTAGCATGAAAGCTGTTGTTGTATGCGAACTCCACAAGAGGTAAATGACGCTCCCAATCATCCTTCCAATCCAGAACACACGCTCTCAACATGTCCTCGAGCGTCTGGATAGTCCTCTCGGACTGTCCATCGGTCTGGGGATGAAACGCCGAACTGAGCTTAAGCTCCGAACCTAACGCATCCTGAAGACCCTTCCACAATCTCGAAGTAAATCTCGGATCTCGATCCGAAATGATCGACTTCGGCACACCATGCAATCTAACGATACCGCTAACATACAATCTAGCTAAGCTCTCTACTGACTGCTTCTTCTTCATAGGTAAGAAATGAGCAGTCTTCGAGAATCTATCTACAACTACCCAAATCGAGTCATTGCCCCTTCTAGATCGAGGCAAACCCGATACGAAATCCATAGTGACAGCTTCCCACTTCCATACGGGGATATCCATCCTCTGCATAAGGCCGGATGGTCGCTGCCGCTCGGCTTTCACCTGCTGACATACTAGACATCTAGACACATAATCCGCAACATCCTTCTTCATGCCGGACCACCAAAATGATCTCTTCAGGTCTTGATACATCTTAGTGTTACCCGGATGAATAGAGAATCGCGATCTATGAGCCTCCGCTAACACATGCTCACGGACATCTACTACATCAGGGACACAAACGCGGTGCTGAAATCTAATCACACCGTCCTCATCACGAGCAATGCCCGCCTTACCCACTAACTCTAACAATCTAGGATCGGCTTTCTGCTGCTCAATCACCTCATCCAAGACTGAGGATCTAAGGGATAGCTGAGCTACAAAAGCCTGACACAACGATGGCTCTAACTCGGTCATAGAGCACGCTGCATCCTCCAACATCTTCCAATCCTGCTGGAGCGAAGACCTCTTCCTACTAAGAGCATCCGCTACGACGTTCGCCTTTCCAGGATGATACTGAAGGTCGAAGTCATAGTCCTTCAAGAACTCAATCCATCTTCTCTGCCTCAGGTTTAATTCCTTTTGGGAGAAAAGATACCTCAAGCTCTTGTGGTCGGTAAACACCTCAAATCTGACACCATAAAGATAGTGCCTCCAGATCTTTAGTGCATGAACCACAGCTGCTAGCTCCAAATCATGAGTCGGATAGTTCCTCTCATGCTCCTTCAACTGACGAGAAGCATAAGCTACTACCCTCTCTTGCTGCATGAGCACACAGCCTAAACCAATCTGAGATGCATCCGTATAAATGGCAAAGCCTTCTAGACCACTGGGCAATACCAATACCGGAGCAGAAGTAAGCTTAGCCTTCAATAGCTGAAAGCTGCGCTCACATGCCTCAGACCATACAAACTTCTCACCCTTTCTGGTCAGCTTTGTCATAGGGGCGGCGATGGATGAGAAACCCTCAATGAATCGCCGATAGTAACCAGCTAACCCAAGGAAACTACGAATCTCCGAAGGAGTCTTGGGAACATCCCAATCCATAACTGCCTGGATCTTTGCTGGATCAACAGCTACACCAGCGCCGGAGATAACATGCCCGAGAAAGTGAACCTCGCGCAACCAGAACTCGCACTTGCTGTACTTTGCATACAGTTTGTGCTCACGGAGAACCTCTAAGACTAACCTCAAATGCTGACGATGTGTGGCCTCATCCGGAGAATAGACCAACACGTCATCAATAAACACAACAACAAAGCTATCTAAATACGGACTAAACACCCGGTTCATGAGATCCATGAACGCTGCAGGGGCGTTGGTCAATCCGAAAGGAAGAACCAAAAACTCATAATGTCCATAACGGGTTCTAAATGCCGTCTTGGACACATCCTCACTCCTAATCTTCAACTGATGATAACCAGATCGCAAGTCAATCTTGGAAAAGACTGATGCCTCTCGCAACTGGTCAAACAGATCATCAATCCGAGGTAAGGGATACCTGTTCTTCACCGTCACCTGGTTTAGCTTCCTATAATCGATGCACAACCGAAGTGACCCGTCTTTCTTCTTGACGAATAATACAGGTGCGCCCCAAGGGGAAACACTGGGGCGAATAAATCCCTTATCGAGCAATTCTTGCAATTGCTTCCTCAACTCGGCTAATTCTGCAGGGGCCATCCGATATGGGGCCTTCGAGATAGGAGAGGTGCCTGGAAGCAACTCTATAGTGAACTCTATCTCCCTATCCGGTGGCAATCCAGACAAGTCATCGGGAAAGACATCTGGAAAGTCCTGCACCACATCGATCTCTGCAAGAGTCAGTGACGAACCAGCATCGGGTACTAGCATAACGCTGGCAAGAAATGCGTCACAACCCTTGTTCACCATACGCATCGCCTTCATGGCAGAGATAACTAACTTTCCCGCTAAGTTCTTTGGCAAGGGATGAGAGAACTCATCCTCACCAGGAATGCGGAAAACAATCTTCTTTCTACGACAATCCACTAACGCATAGTGCTCCTCTAGCCAATCCAGACCAAGGATACAATCATAATCCTTCATCTTTAGCAAGAAGAAACACCCATCTAGGAACCTATCCTCAATGCACACAGGTAACGACGGAATGCACTTCCTAGTCGATACCGTACCCGCAGGGGTGTGCACAGACAAGGGAACCTCTAACTCCTCAGACTCTATGCCTGACTCTAGGGCTAACTGCCTAGCGAACCGCTCGGAAATGAACGAGTGAGTAGCACCCGTATCAAACAAAACCCGAGCGTGCACACCGAAAAGTAAAACTGTACCTTCGGTGACATGCTCCGCCTGCTCGGCGTCCTCACGAGCTAACGCAAACACTCGAGCTGGGGCTCGAGGCCTTCCTGGTCGTCCTGTAGCTGGCGCGGCTGCCGCTACTGCTGGTACTGGCGCTCCTCGCTGAGCTTCCTGCTGAAGTCTTGGGCAATCCTTGATCTTGTGGTCGCTGCTCCCACACTTTAGGCATCTACCCGCTATTAACCAACACTCCGAACCTCCATGGGTCTTCCCACAATGGGGACACTCCTTCTTCGCACCGGGGGAACGTACAGAGGGTACCTGATAGTTGCTGACTGCCATTGTTTCTGCGGTGTCTGGTACACCGTCTTCCTCTTGTCTTGCCGCTGGAAAGTCGCTGCCGGCCTCTTCTGCGAAGCCTTCTTCTCCTCCAGTATGCTCCATTTCTCCCTCCTGTCTGCAGGCTGCGCTGAGGGCCTCGTCTAGCGTGCGGTGGTCGAACGCCACGAGCCTCGTCCTCAGTGATGGTTTGAGACCCATCACGAACTTCTTGGTCTTCCTGCGCTCATCCTCTACTATGTGCGGTGCATATTTAGAGAGTTCAGAAAACCTTGCCTCGTATTCTAAGACGGTCATCGATCCTTGCGTCAGGGAAAGGAATTCTTGCTCCATCTTGTCCTGGATGTGCTCTGGGACGAACTTGGCTCGGAAGAGCCTCACGAACGCGTCCCACGCCACATCTACTGCTCCGTCCTCGAAGCGCGTACGCAGTAGGGAGGACCACCATACATCAGCTCTCTCCTGCAACACACCTTCATAAGCTCTAACTAACAAATAACAACCAACATTCAAGCATAAACTAAAGCATACCTGTAGCATGTAGGTGGCTAAGGTCACCTTGTCCTCGTCAGGACACCTGATAGCTCGGAAGATTTTCTCGATCTCCCTCATCCAGCTTTCTGCCAAAAGCGGATCACTCTCCCCCTTAAAAGAGGGTGGGGTCATCCTCTTGAATCGCTCCATGATGGAAGGTCCACCATGGTCCTGAGCTGGGGCCTGAGCCTGCTACATTAAACAACAAGCAATATACAATAAACACAATATCATACAATTCAAATAGCAGACTACTTAGTTGTTTTATCATTTTACCTGGGCCTCCAACTGGGCCTGGAGTGCTGCCTGAGTGTGTGCCTGGGTCTGCATGGCTTGCACCAGACCTTGCATGAACACTCCATAATCCACTGGCGGTGGTGGGGGAAGCACAGGACCCTGTGGGGCCGGGGCCTGCTGCTCCGCCCGCTCCTCACGCCTCTGCTCGTCGTCGCGAGCTGGCGCACCTCCACGTCGTCCACGGGAAGCCATGGCTGTAATAAAATTTCAGCCACCATTAGAGCTAGGTTACTAAGTTTTCTAACCATTTTCTTATCTATTTTTCACTTCTTATTAGTGTTTTCTACACATGTGGACATACTTAGCATGCAATGGGGATGATGACTTAGTTATATTCATGTGTAATCTCAACCGGTCGCTCTGATACCAATCTCTGTGACGGCCCTCGTTACACCGGTACGGTTATACCAACCCACGTCGGTATAGCGAGTGCTGCCAGCCACAGTGGGACATTTACCCAACGATACAAACAGCTGAGATACACGCGAATATATATAACAGAGTAGCGGAAGTAAAAGAGAACTATCTCCATTCATTCATCATCCACATTAAACATACATGCAGTTTACAATTTGCAAAAAGGAACTAAAATTCACATGATTTAAATTGCTGAAATAGAGATACAAAATGTCCACATATTACATTCCTTTAATGATAATCTAATACAATGTTCAAGTACATACTAAGAAGTACACAATCACAAGGATCTCAAAAACTGGCTAGTCTCCACGCTCGGAGTCCGTCTCCGCTGCCTCCTCCGAGGGTACTGTGTCACCAACTATACCTGTACGCCGAAGCAAGGAGTGAGTCCAGGGACTCAGCAAGTAACACTATGCATGATATACACGTACAAGTCCTAGTGGTTTCTACACGCACATTACACTTTACAACACATAGCATGCTAGTCCATTTAAGTTTTCAACCTATCATGAAGGTTCTACAATTTTATACATACGCATGCTTTCAGATTTCAAAAATAACATTCACCTATCACATGGTCTCTATTCAATTCACTCATGGACTTTAATCAAACTTTAATGAGAGAGAGCTATTGACATGAACAATTTACATACATGAACGGGGAACATAATTAGCATGGATTCCACATGTTCTTAAGTACATACATAACTTTTTATCATGCTTTAGGTTGCTGGTTTCACATGGTCCAATGACTATAACCTACACATGAAAGCTACAACGTTGCTTAAACATAACACATGAACAATCCATCATGCCATTTTACTCACATACTCATTTGTTGTTCCTAACATGGATTCTAAACACTTTTGCACACACAAACATGAGAATAATAACATGCATTTCCTGAATTCACTTGGTTTCAGATTTAGTTTCACATGGTTTCTATAACACATTTACATATCTAAGATTTCACATTTTTCTTTACACTAGTTCCCTCTTTCACATGGTTCACTTTACACATACACATTCACATATCACTTACACATTTACACATGGTCACATACACTTTACACATTACACTTTACACATATTTTAGTGCCGTGACACATAGTCCAAACCACCAAAGAAGGACACAAACACATCACATCACATAGACGCCATCTAGGCAATACAATGGCGACTCTTGGACTGCGCAGACCGGGAGAACAAGTCTCCACCCTAACCAGTGGTACTTGTCCACCTCCAGGATTTCCCCCTAATGCCCTTAGGGTCACTTAACACAATGAACTTTCTCAGGGGGACTTTTCCCTGATACGGCTCCACTGCCTTCTCGGAAGCAGTATCACATTGGCACAGTTTACACTTTTACACATTTACCGTTTTACACATGGTTTTACACTTGACACTCTTCATCTCATTCACTTTCTTACTCACATGAACACCTCTGTTTTTCCTAACATGGTACTACAGAGTTTTCAAGATTCAACACATAGTAAACACACCAATCATGCTGGTTTAAACAAAATAAATCACATTACGATCATATGTACGAATTATTCACAATTCACATGAAAACACATAACTTTTTATTTACTGTTCCAATTAACCTGAAATTTTAACCACATGCTGTTTTCGGGTTCAAAATCATACCCTCAATTTTTCAGATTTTTCTGAGCTAAATAGGATTTACAGAAAATCAAACACCTAATTAGCACATTATTCACAATTTACGTTAACATGGAATTTACACATCATGCAATTTACCACTTGCTGTTTAACCATAAGCTACCAACATATGCATGAAATTAGAGTACAAAATTTCCCTAATTCATACATCTATGGATTTAACACTACGAATCATTTCTACATACTTCTATTTATCGAACCGAAACTATTAACAAATTGCACAAACATGGATAAGTTTCCTAAATTTGCAAACACACATGCTGTCCCACAATCTTCTGATTAGACCGAAATCAAGGCATTCACATTAATGTAAATCCTGAATCATGGGTTTTGCAAAATGGTCTACAAGTCATGCCACATGTTTACAAGATATTATTATCCCACATTTGCCACACAACTCACATACATCCACAACCACAATGCACAATATACATAGCTTATAGGAATACCATATATCCTCATCGCATGAAACATACCGAATTTAATGTATAAGTGGGACAGAACAGCTCACTGTTCTGTCCAGAAGAACTAAACGGCGGTCTCTGGCCGCTGACTCAGGTCAGCGGCATGGTCGATGGACGCCAAGGAAGAACTGGGCGTCCAGGGACCTTGCCGTTTACTCAGGTCTGTGCAGAAACACAGACCCGAGCTCTGAAATTTGGGTGAAATGGAGGGTCTAGGACTCGAGGAAAATTTCATAAAAATCATAACAACCTCCTAGACTCATACGGGGACACCATAGATAGGTCACTTGCCTCTCTAAAATTCCTCCAAGGATTTATAGCTCGAAGAAGACCTCCTTGGGCAGTTCCAAGAAGTTGCAGAAGCACCTCCAAGATCGCCTTCCTCCGGGCTCCTGGGTGATCTCCACGCCGAGGGGATGATGGGGAAGCCTTCCCCTTTGCTTCAGCTCCCTCCTTGATGCAGAAGATCTCCAAATCCAGCTTCAAGGGGTCGGATTTGAGGGTTCTAAAGTGGGGGTTTTTCTCACAGAATGCTCTAGGGTTTCCTCTCCTCTTCTCTCCTCTTGCAAGGGTGAAATGAGAAGTGGGGAGAGACCATTTCGGGTTCAGCATGTAGGAGAGGCCCTCACCCACTCACCATGCCGATTAGACAGCCTTAGAGCCGTTGGGGGACATCCCCCCAATGGTTGCCATGCCTTGTTTCAGAAGACAGCAGCTCTGCTGCGCATGCAGGCCAGAGAAGTCGACGTCCAGATCGCTAGACGCCGGAATTAGGGTTGGCGTCCAGGGCTGGACGCTAACACCACCTCAACGGCCTGGGGATTGACGCCAATAGGGCCTTCGGCCAGAACCCTAATTTATGCAGAAACCAAGCGTACCAAGCTTCTATACTTGCAATATGTACATGGTATTATATTCACACTATCATCATGCAATACATACACTATTTACGTTTAATATAAACACATGTACACGTAATTATGCTATTTTAATATCTACGTAAATACGAACATACATACTCAACACAACATACACACATAAATACGAAAAATACGACGGAAAATTCGAGGGTCTTACAGATATTCTCGTTGTTATCTGTACAAATAATCTATCAAATGAGCATTGTACTTCTGTATTCTTCTTAATATTTCCTGTCATGAATATCTCTGATAATCAGTTTCATAGTTTATCTTTTCAAGATAGCTACGTTTCTTACAAAGACATGTGTTAGAATACTTCAGAATGTCTAGTTTCCAAAATTTAAGGAAAAGTCCTTTGCAGATGTACTGCGTGCCAAGCAGGTGTCCATTACTCTTTAAATGCTCACCTAACTCTGTACTGATCAAAGGACAGACTGTCTGTCTAGAACTGATAGTTTTCTCTTGCAAATGACTTGTCCCTTACCTTCTTTTTATTATTTTATCTCTCACAAGTCTAACCCCGAGAAAGAGAAAAGACATGGTATGTTGATTGCAGATATCTATCAAAGCTACCTGAAGAGAACCATGCAGCTACCAATATAGCCTGGAAGCCGTCGAGACTCAAAGACTCAAAATCTGATGATGGACATCTCAAGAAGTCTCGAGACACAACGTTCAAATTCAAACGACTACATTCAAACAGGAAGCTGAAGAATGAAGTATATATAAGAAACTGATGTTTGAAATACAAGCATATAGAGAGACATGCGTGAGTGCATACAACTACACAAAAAGAGAGAAGTCTTCACACTCACGAAAGAAAGAAAAGAGCACACAAGATCACAAGAGAGACAACTGTTCAAGCTTCAACTTCTTGCTCTCTTGCTTTCAGAAGTTCTTGGGTGGCATTTTGTATTCTAGATCTTCTCAGTCCACCCTCTTAAAGTAAAAAAGAGTTAGAGCTTTCAATCCTATTTGCAATCTCTTTTGGATCTCCTATGTTCGCTCATCTTTCTGAGCAGACACACTGTGTTCATCTCTGTGTAGAAACCAGCATAGGGTTTGCTCCTTGTAGTGCCCTCTGTGAAGAGAAGATCTACGGTTGTAGGTGGTTATAATACCCCTCTGTGAAGGGAAGACTTATGTGGGAGCAAGTGGGTTGTAATACCTCTCTGGTGAGAGAAGGCCAAGTGTTCTTGGCAGTTAGTGAAAAATCTCAAGGGGTGCTTGGGGACTAGACGTATGACTCTTGATTGATAGGAGTGCCGAACCAGAATAAATCTCTATGCACTTTGTATGATTGTTTCCGCCAAGCTTTTCACTTGTTTCACACACACTACACTAAATACTAATAATACTGTCTAATATTATCTATTTTTTCAAATAAAGTTTTAAAGTGTAAGAAGTCCTATTCACCCCCTCTAGGATGTAGGATCGAATAGGTGGATGGATCAGATCTAGAAGGGGGGGGGGTTGAATAGATCTAACACCAATTAATGCGGAAGCTTAAGCAATTCTAAATTACTTCGAATCAGAGATCAATTCAGACAAACAAATTACTGATCTGAAGTGTGGGTGTGTGTGGATTATGTGTGATTAGTGTGTGTGAGCAAATCAATTAGAAGTGTGAACGAAATCCCTATGCATGCATCTAGCACAATACAAAGTCAAACCACAATTCAAACCACTGCACATAGGATTTTTAGGTGGTTCGGAAATCACCTCCAGTGACTCCTACGTCCACCCCTCACACAGTGAGGCCACACTACTCAAAACCTTGAGTACAACACACACTGGAGCACGATGACTCCAAATCACCTTGAGCACGACGGCTCAACACACATCCTTGAGTTCAACGACTTACAAACTGTGCACAACGGCTCAAACAACAACCGGAGCACGACTGCAAATTGAGCACGATGGCCCAAACCACACAGTGAGTGCGGCGACTCACAAACCAGAACTCGACGGCTAACAGTACAAAAGCTAGATCAAACACAAAAGAGATCAGATCCTCTAGCAATGATCTGATTCAAGACATATTCGTACACAAAATTTGTGCAGAACTTCATGCATAAATCTCATAGACGAAATAATGAAGAACAAACTCAGAAGTGAGAGAAATGGATGTAGAATGAGTGTTCTTCGATGAAGAGGCCTTGCAGACACTTGAATTGAGGAGCCTTGATGGAAATCGATGGAGATTCTCCTCAATTGGCGATGCTCTGCTTTGATGGCATCTGAAATGGCAGAAATCCTTCTTCTACTGCTCCTCTTCAGTTGGATCTGCTCCCTTTCCTAGCACAACAAGCTTCTCTCCAGAGATTTCCCTTGATTTCCACGTCCTTCCTCTTGAAAGGATGGCCTGCAACTTTTGGAGATGGAGCAAGATCTGGAAAGCCCCTTTTTGCCGCCAAAAAGCTTCTTCTGGAAGTGTATGGGCTCTCTTGCCTTTGGGGTACAAGGAACATGGGTATTTATAGCCCCATATGTCCATAAAGTGCCTTGGGGTGCATGGGCACAGAAATCTAGATAGATTCCCTTGATCCCCAAGCGGCCACGTGTCCAGAGAAATTCACGTTTTTGAGTTTCAGTCGAAGTGTGTTGACACACAGGCAGACTGTGTCGACACCACATGCAACTGCTGCAGAACAGGCTTTGGGGACAGTGAACTAGTGTTGACACACAGGTGGACTGTGTCGACACCACTGGCAGACTGTGTCGACACACAGGCAGACTGTGTCGACACCACTGGCTACTACTTCAGAACAGGCTTCTGGGATAGTCATCTAGTGTCGACACATAGGTGGACTGTGTCGACACCACTGTGACAAAAGTGTGTGAACCAGAAAATATAAAGTGTAAACCATTAATACAAGATATTATCATTAAAATGTGAGATATTAAACATCAAAAACATGTTGTTTAAGCATTGTTGTGATATGTATAAAATGTATAACATGTTCAATATGTCATCATTTGAAAATGTACAAAATGTCATCATCAAAATCAAGTTATGAGTGATGTTCATTGGTCATCATTAAAATACAACTTTAGAAACTTCCAAAACACACTCAACCCAACATTCTCCTCCTTTTTGATGATGACAAAACATATGCACAATCTCTCAATAGCCTGACTCAAATCTCCCCTTTTTGAATTTTCTCCCATAAGAAAACTTTCTCCACTTTTTGAAGATTTGAAGAACTTTCTCCCCCTTTTAAGGAACTTTCTCCCCCTTTTGACATCATTAAAAAGATAGATAAGAGAGAGAAGCAAAGAATGGTAGGAGATGAAGAATTCCAGTTATGAAAAGGAAAGTTCAGGAAGAATCAAAATAAGTGAGGCAAAGTGATATTTACTTATGAGAGAAATTATTGTGTTTTTTGGATTGTGCAATAAAATTTAATCACAAAGACACAATCAACACAAAGTATAGCAAAATATAATGATCTGAATGTAGTTAAAATGATGATGCAAATGTGAAGTAAAGTGACCTATATGAGTGAGCAGAAATATTTAACAATGATGTTAGGAGCTTTAATTTTAACACAATGTAGAATAATAGGTCTAAACTCAATATACATAAACTTTATTAAGGTCTTAAGCTTTTCCATCCTGTCAATTTAATTTTCTTTCATTTTTAACTGGGAAAGAATACAAGAATAAATTAGTTAAATCTCACTTTTCAGTGCAAGAGATCACATTGATTAGATGCAAGACCTTCTGATTCTCAATGGTTTAACTTTCATTATCTTATACAAAGTTGAAAACTTTGATTTCCACTTTTTGACGTGAAATAAATCACTTTTTATGTGAAATGGCCTGGTTACTCAGTGGTTCAAGAATTTACATTGCTCTGTTTGTATCTTTCCAGATTGTTGATCATTTTTTTTGATGTTTTGCAGGAATATGTTTGCTTTGACCAGAAAAGTCATGACTACAATGTAGAAAAATTATTCTTAACATGTGGTAAAAATGAAGCTTAAACATTCACAAGTTAAATAGTAACACCACTCATGTGCCTACAAGTGTTTTGCAAGTCATTTTAAAGACATCTAGTATTAAGATTGCTTAACCTTGAAATGATAATGAATCTTTGAAATTAAACTAAATGCACAATGAGTTTAGTTTCAATGTCTTAATTCTCTCATAAGAAAATAGCACAATGACTCAAAAATTCTGATGAGTTTGGGGCTCAAGATAGACCGTCAAGGAATGTGACAATGACTCCCCCTTTCATATATCTCCCCCTCACAAGGTGAACATGAGGATTATTGAAGAAATATGAATGGAATGAAGTGAAATTAGAATGAACAAGAATATTTTATTGAAAGGTAAGGACTCCCCCTCAACAATTGCATACAAGACTCTTGATACTTGGCGGAGACATATACTCACGCATAGTGAAAGTGTCCAGACAAGCCTGACTTGTCTTTCTTCAAATCACCATTTGATATACCAAGAATACCAAGAATGCCAATGCAATGTGAGAGTGAGAAATTTATTTGCAAGAGCAGGAAGACTTTTATTTGCAAAAAGAGATAGAAGATATCAAGAATGTGGAAATTTGCACAAAGCAAGCTCTCTTCTTAAAGATGAGAATTTGTTTTCTGGAAGAGGCTTAGTGAAAATATCTGCAATTTGTTTTTCAGTTTCAATGAAGTGAAGTTCAAAAGATTTCTTAGCAACCTCATCTCTTAGAAAATGGTGCGTTATTTCAATATGCTTTGTTCGTGAATGCTGTATAGGATTTTTAGACAAATTAATGGCACTAGTGTTGTCACATAAAATGGGAATGCATCCTAACTCATGATTATAGTCTAGGAGCTGGTGTTTCACCCAAAGGATTTGGGTGCCACAACAACCAGCCGCAACATACTTAGCCTCTACAGTGGATAGAGCAACCGAGTGTTGCTTTTTGGAAGCCCAAGAGATCAAGCATCCACCTAGATATAAGCACAAGCCACTAGTACTTTTTCTATCAAGTTTACAACCCGCATAATCAGCATCACAATAAGCAATCAAATCTAATTTACAACTAGCAGGATACCAAATGCCAAGGTCACATGTTCCAACAAGATATTTAAAAATTCGTTTGACAGCTAACATGTGACTTTCTTTAGGATTGGCATGAAATCGAGCACACATGCACACACTAAATTGTATGTCTGGTCTAGAGGTTGTAAGGTAAAGTAGAGAACCAATCATACCTCTGTAGGTCTTTGGATCTACTGACTTACCAAGTGAATCTTCCTCTAACCTTACATTTATTGGCATTGGTGTGCTTGAATGCTTGAGGTGCTGAAAGTCAAACCTTTTCAGAAGTTCTTTCACATACTTTGTTTGACTTATGAAAATCCCTTCACTGGTTTGATGTACCTGCAATCCCAAAAAAATTGTAAGTCTCCTATCAAACTCATTTCAAATTCAGTTTTCATGTGATCAGTAAATTCAGTACACAGTTCTTTATTTGTAGACCCAAAAATTATGTCATCAACATAGATTTGAACAGCAATGATTTGATTATTGACAATTCTTGTAAACAAGGTTTGGTCTACATTACCTCTTGTGTAACCTTTATTCAACAAAAATGAGCTCAAACGGCCATACTAAGCTCTTGGAGCTTGCTTAAGACCATAAAGAGCCTTATTGAGTTTGAAAACATGATCAGGATATTTTTGATTTTCAAATCTGGGAGGTTGTTCTACAAAAATATTTTCTTTGATGTATCTATTCAAGAAAGCACCTTTCACATCCATTTGATAAACTTTAAATTTCAGGGATGATGCAAAAGCAAGAAATATTCTCACAGCTTCTAGTCTAGCTATAGGGGCATATGATTCTTCAAAATCAATTCCAAACTCCTAATTATACCCCTTGGCAACTAGTCTAGCTTTATTCCTAACAACCTGTCTATTTTCATTCAATTTATTTCTAAACTCCCATCTAGTACCAATAACAGATTGGTCACTAGGTCTAGGTACTAATTCTCATACTTGATTTCTGTCAAATTGATGAAGTTCATCATGCATTGCATTGATCCAATCCTCACTAGTTAGAGCTTCTTCAATTGACTTGGGTTCAATTTGGGAAATTAGTGCCAGTGGGTCTTCATTTATTGCATTCAGAAATGATGATCTAATTCTAACTCTATCATGCACATTACCAACTACATTCTCAATTGGATGATCTCTTAGAAATCTGTTTTCAGGAATTACCTCTTGGGATGCATTCAGTTCTGGAACAATATTACCTGAACCACTTGTGATAGGTGATTGATTGTCCGGATTTTCAAATGGATCTTCATCCTCTTCAACAGTTGGTGAAGATTCGACAATTAAGTCATCCTCTTCATTATTTTGAGGAACCCTGCAAGATGTAGAGTTATCAGTTTGATATGAGTTTTCATCAAAAACTACATGTGGAGATTCTTCCACAGTTTTATTCTTGAGAATGTAAACTCTATAAGCTCTAGAAATTTCTAAATATCCTAGAAAAATGGCTTCAAGAGTTTTGACATCAAATTTATCAAGATTTTTTTTATTGTTGTTATGTACAAAACACTTGCAACCAAAGATTTTAAAAGAAGACATAGTTGGCTTTTTGTTTTTCAAAAGTTCATAGGGGGTTTTTCTAATTTTTGGTCTGACCAATGCTCTGTTCAAGATGTGATTTGTTGTGTTCACAATTTCAGCCTAGAAGGATTTGGGTAATTTACTTTCCAAGAGCATAGACCTAGCCATTTCCACCAGAGTTCTATTCTTCCTTTCCACAACTCCATTTTCTTCTGGAGTTCTTGGAGAAGAGAATCTGTGAAAAATGTTTAGTTCAGCACATAAATCAGAAAAAGCTTTGTTTTCAAATTCTCCCCCATGATCAGTCAAAATGGATTTGATTTTCTGTGAAAAACCCATTAAGGCAGTGGTGCAGAAATTCTTGAATTCTAAACAAGCATCACTTTTGTGACATAGAAAGATGACTTAAGTGTATCTAGTAAAATTATCAATGATGACCAATCCATATCTTTTACCACTAAGACTAAGAATTCTTGTTGGCCCAAAAAGGTCCATATAAAGTAATTCTAGTGGCTTAGAAGTGAGTACATCATTGAAAATTTTAAAAGATTTTCTGGTTTGTTTTCCTTGAGCACAAATCCCACAAAGTTGATTTTCAACATTTGGAAAAGATTCAAGAAGTCCTTTAACCAGATTTAGCCTTAAGAGTTTATTTATTGTGTTGAAACTTGCATGACCAAGTCTTTTGTGCCATGTCCATGCAATTTCATTTTTATTTGCGACCAAACAAATGTTTTCAACAAAGTTTTTATCAAGATTGATCATGTAGACATTGTTTTCTCTTTTGCCAAAGAATTTTATTTTTTCAGTTGAAGAATCAATTATTTTGCAAAAATCAGATTCAAAAACAACCTTGTGACCTTTGTCACACAATTGACTAATGCTCAAAAGATTATAATCCAAACCATCAACTAACAAAACATTTTCAATTGAGTTTGAAGAGGATTTACCAACCTTTCCAGATCCAATGACTTTCTTTTTTTTTACCTCCAAAAGTAACAGATCCTCCTTCCTTTTCAATCAGAAATGAAAACTTTGTTCTGTCTCCAATCATGTGTCGTGAACACCCACTGTCAAGGAACCATACATTGGAGTTGGGTGTACGACTTTCCTGCATAAATCAGATCAGAGAACAAAAGATTTTGGTACCCAAACATTGTTGGGACCATCAGTTTCTTTGAGCAAAAATAATAAGTCTTTTCTGATCCAAATTTGAGTTGTTTTTGGCTTTTGTTTTGTTTCAGAAATGATTTCCCTTTTTGGCATTTTATCATTCTGATTTGGAATGAAAACACCAGTGTTTTTCCTTTCACGAGCAGGGAAATTATGCATTTTGGCATGATTGTTCATGTATGGAAATCCAAACCAAGAATTCTGTTGATATCTTGGAACCTTTGGATAAAAAGATTATGAATGGTATCAATAAGGATTATGATACCATTGATTCCAAGAATTGATCCAATTAGATTGACATGATGTCCTGGATCTCCAATAACCATCATGAAAGTTTGTTTTTGTGTTTTTACAATTTTTCAGATTTTTATTTAAAATTCTGTTCAACTGGTTGTTGTTTTTCAGAATTGGACAAGTCGACCTGTGTTGGACTGGTGTCGACCTGTTTTGTTTCTTTTGGTTAGAAACATTCTTTTTGTTCTGATTCTTGGGTATTTCAGATGTGTTCTTTGACACTTGTTTTTTTTTTTTTTCTGGACTAGTGCTTTTGATAAATTTTATCAAAGGAATTTTTGAAGGTTTTTCTTTCTTTTCACCAATTTATTCTTCAAAGATTTTTCTGTGGTGAATCCTAGTCCATGTTTTTCAGCATTCATTTTAAGTCCTAACAATGCATCAAGATTTTCTTTCCATTTGTGAAATTTTTTATCACTTGATCATTTTCACCCAACAACTTCTTGAGTTTCTGAACTTCATCAATGACTTGTTGCTTTTCTTTTTGTTGCAGTTCTATTCTTTCAGAAAGTTTTCAAAATCATTGTTGGCCTTTTGAGATGCAATTTAAATTCATCAATGTCATTCAAAAGATCTTCCTTTTCTTCATTGAGTTCAATTATTTCATTTTCAAGTTCAGATATTCTTCTATTTAAGGAAGTATCATGCAAGACATTTTCAATTTTCTTTTTCAGATATTTGTTTTCTTTTCTTATTTCAGAATATTTTTCAATCAACTCAGCATATGCATCTTGCCAATCTTCAATGGAGTATTGTTTAAAAGAAGAGCTTACCTTTCCATCACTGCTGTTGGCCATAAAGCATAACTCCTCATTTTCTGAACTTGAGGAGTTCCCTTCTTCATCCTCACTTTGGTCTTCATCTGACCAAGTTGCTATCACGGCTTTTGGCTTCTTCAATTTGTTGTTCTTCTTGTATTTATTCTTTTTTATCTCAGGACACTTACCCTTCATGTGTCATGTCTTGTTGCACCTGTAGCAAACAATATCTTCATCAGTTTTTTGATTTCTGCTAGCATTAAAATTTGAATAAGAAGCATTCCTTTTACTATAAAAATATTTTTTCTTTCCATTGAATTTTCCTCTTCTTGATTTTAAAAATTTTCTGAATTGCCTAGTCATGAGGGAAAGTTCATCCTCATTAGACTCAGACTCTTCAGAACTTGATTTTTCTTGACTTTTCTCTTTTTTGTTTGATGAAGCCTTAAGTTCTACTGGTTTAGCGTTAAGAATATGTTCTTCACTTCTTTTCAGATTTATTTCATAAGTCATTAAAGATCCTATGAGTTCATCCAAAGAAATTTTGGATAAATCCTTAGAATCTTCAATCACTGTAGCCTTAGTATGCCAAATAGATGATAGAGAGCGCAAAATCTTTCTTACCAAATCAGCATCAGTGTACTCTTTACCTAGTGCCTTCAGTCCATTGAAGATTGTCATAAACCTAGCAAACATTTCAGAAATTGATTCATCAGATTTCATCATAAACAATTCATATTCAAAAACAAGTATGTTTGCTTTGGTTTCCCTAACTTGAGATGTTCCCTCATACATTAATTCAAGTTTATCCACATCTCTTTAGCAGATTTACACATGGATATTCTTGAATATTCTTTAGGGTGGACAGCACATTGAAGCATATTCATGGCACTATAATTAAGAGTAGCTTTCCTAATCTACTCTCTAGTCCAATTCTCCTCATCTCCCTGATTTTCATAAGGACCCACTTCAACTACCTCCAGATTTCATAGTTTGAGCCCTAAGAAAAACTTGCATGCGATTTTTCCAATAAGAGTAATCAACCCATTAAAGAATGGTGGCTATTAAGGAATGGCCCTCAGCTACAAATCCTTAAGAATCCATAATCACAATGAGAGACAATGAAAGAGCAAGCAAACAATTCAAGCAAATTAACACAGAGATCAAACAGAAGCAATCAAAATCAGATCAGAAATAGATATTAACCGCTCTGATATCAATTTTAGGATCGAATAGGTGGAGGATCAGATCTAGAAGGGGGGGTTGAATAGATCTAACACCAATTAATGCGGAAGCTTAAGCAATCTAAATTACTTCGAATCAGAGATCAATTTAGACAAACAAATTACTGATCTGAAGTGTGGGTTGTGTGGATTATGTGTGATTAGTGTGTGTGAGCAAATCAATTAGAAGTGTGAACAAATCCCTATGCATGCATCTAGCGCAATACAAAGTCAAACCACAATTCAAACCACTGCACAGAGGATTTTTAGGTGGTTCAAATCACCTCCAGTGACTCTACGTCCACCCCTCACACAGTGAGGCCACACTACTCAAAACCTTGAGTACAACACACAGTGGAGCACGGCGACTCCAAACAACCTTGAGCACGACGGTTCAACACACAACCTTGAGTTCAACGACTCATAAACTGTGCACAATGGCTCAAACAACAGCCAGAGCACGACGACTCCAAATTGAGCACGACGGCCCAAACCACACAGTGAGTGCGACGACTCACAAACCAGAGCTCGACGGCTCACAGTACAAAAGCTAGATCAAACACAAAGAGATCAGATCCTCTAGCAATGATATGATTCAAGACATATTCGTAAACAAAAATTTGTGCAGAACTTCATACACAAATCTCATAGACGAAATAAGGAAGAACAACTCAGAAGTGAGAGAAATGGATGTAGAATGTTTTCTTTGATGAAGAGGCCTTGCAGACACTTGAATTGAGGAGCCTTGATGGAAATCGATGGAGATTCTCCTCATTGGCGATGCTCTGCTTTGATGGCATCTGAAATGGCAGAAATCCTTCTTCTACTGCTCCTCTTCAGTTGGATCTACTCCCTTTCCTAGCACAGCAAAGCTTCTCTCCAGAGATTTCCCTTGATTTCCACGTCCTTCCTCTTGAAAGGATGGCCTGCAACTTTTGGAGATGGAGCAAGATCTGGAAAGCCCCTTTTTGCCGCCAAAAAGCTTCTTCTGGAAGTGTATGGGCTCTCTTGCCTTTGGGTACAAGGAACATGGTATTATAGCCCCATATGTCCATAAAGTGCCTTGGGGTGCATGGGCATAGAAATCTAGATAGATTCCCTTGATACCCAAGCGGCCACGTGTCCAGAAATTCACGTTTTTGAGTAGTCGAAGTGTGTTGACACACAGGCAGACTGTGTCGACCCACAGGCAACTGCTGCAGAACAGGCTTCGGGGACAGTGACTAGTGTTGACACACAGGTGGACTGTGTCGACACCACTGGCAGACTGTGTCGACACACAGGCAGACTGTGTCGACCCCTGGCTACTACTTCAGAACAGCTTCTGGGATAGTCATCTAGTGTCGACACATAGGTGGACTGTGTCGACACCACTGTGACAAAAGTGTGTGAACCTGTGAAAATTAAAGTGTAAACCATTAATACAAGATATTATCATTAAAATGTGAGATATTAAACATCAAAAACATGGTGTTTAAGCATTGTTGTGATATGTATAAATGTATAACATGTTCAATATGTCATCATTTGAAAATGTACAAAATGTCATCATCAAAATCAAGTTATGAGTGATGTTCATTGGTCATCATTAAAACAACTTTAGAAACTTCCAAAACACACTCAACCCAACATAGGATATCTAAAGCTTCGTCTCGATCCAACACACGGGCTCCAATTCGTGCCTTTGAATGGCAATCATGACGAGTGGCCCTCAGCCTCCCAACAACATTCAATGGGATGGCACGACATGCCTCCTACAACCTGGAGCAACCATGGTGCGGAACCCCAGGGGACATCTTGAGCAGACAATCCCTATCATGGAAAATTAACAGTCACAACCTTCAAACACCAATCGTGGGGGACGTGTCAGTACTCTTCAGGTGTAACATCTCGGGCTTTTCGGCTTTCCGTTTGTGTGTGGGATGACTGTCCACTATTGTGTCTGGCCTTAGCGACGCGTTAGTGTCGCGATGGAGTTGGCCGTCGCGACAGTCATCCAGGTCGCGACCAGTTGTTGCATCACGTTCTTGTCGTGCCCGGTCAACGGGTCAAGACTGCTTTCCATTTTTTGGTCGTCTGACGCCTGTCAGAGTGGCAGCCATGGTAGACTGACCTGTCGGGTTATCGTGGCGCCCTGGATGGGCACGTTCTGGTTGCGGTGTGGGCGGCCGTCGCGTTACGGTTGGTAACACGATGCCCTGCCCCGTCGTGTGTTCTGGGGCCAGATGCTAAAAGCCTTGGCCGGTTTCCCCCTTTCCCCCTTTCCCCCTTTTGGTTCCTTTCCTCCTTTCCCTCCTCTCCGAGGGGGAAAGCTTTCCCCTCTCCAGTGGTTCGTGCGTGGTGGCGCCGGCGGCTTGTGGCGGTGTAGGCGCGGCGGAGAGGACCGAGGAGGTGGCGGCCGTGGCTTCATGAAGGCCCCTTTGGGGGTTTCGATTCTTCAAAGGTAGGGATTCTTGTGCCCTTTCCAATCCGAGTGATTGGAAGTCCCTTTGTGTGTTTGCATGCTTTAAATGCTTTCCCCATGCTCCCCTCCCCATGGTGGTAGTGTTTGTAGCATGTGGGGGACCCCAGAATGTAGCATTCCGGTGGTCTGCATTCCAGCTGATGTCGCGACTGCCGAGCGCGTTGCGACATCAGAGAAGGTGTCACCCCGGTCGGACGTGACCTTATTGCGGCACAAGTGGTCGTTGTGATAAGGGTCACATCGTGACCCGGTTCCCCATCGCGACAAGGTTCTTGTCACGATGCGCCTTCCCGTCGTGACTCAGACCTTGTCGCGGTGGCCCTGCCCGTCGCATTTTTAACGCGATGGCCTTGTAGGTCGTGACAGCATTTGTGTCACCGTGGGTGTTTCCGTGGCCCGGTTGGCGTGTCGGCTTATGCCCCAGGGCAGGGTTGTCGTTCGGACCTTCTGGTAGGGAACACGGCAGGTTGGCTCGCTGGGTTCAGTGACCGAAAGTGACACCTTCGTGGTCGTGTCCTAGCGGTGTCGCTAGGAGGCTCGCGTCTATCTAATAATCGATGGTCTGGCTACCAATCGATTATTAGAAGAGCATTGGTTTCTGTGCTGCGTGGTGGCGTTTCGGTTTCTCGAGCCATGCCGTGTGTGCAAACGTTGGCTGACGGCCCTTTCTGGGGGTTTCCGGAAGGGGTGCCGTGCGTGCCTGTGCCTGCTGGGCTTGTCTTGGTTACAAGCCGGCTATGACGTTTTCTATGGTGGTTTCCCCCCCAGTTCTCTTTCGCCCGGTGCTCGGCACTTGAGGGATTGTCCGTGAGACAGGTTGTTACCGTTACTTGGGACCCCCAGCTCCGCGCGTCTATGTTAGAGGGTGTTGCTCTGGGCGGCGGGCGTGCTCAAGTCTCGGACTTAGAGCAGAAGGGGAAAACGGTGGGGGCAGCAGTGTGAGCCGTTTGTACAGCTCTCTTAGTTGGTCTGGACCTCCGAGGTGGTTTAGGTGCTCTTCCAGTGCGGACCAGCTAGTCCTTCTCACTGCCTCACTCTGCATTGGTTCTAGAGCCACGTAGGGAAGTCAGGCTTGGGGCCGCAGTTCGGCCGGACTGCGGTGTTGTGGTTGTGTTCTTGGCTGTGACTCGCTAGCCTCACTCTACTGGGGAGGTTGTAGGTGGGAGGCTGCAGCTGGCGTGCTTGAGGTGTGGACGGTGTGTCCTCCTCTTAGCTGCCTGTGGCGGTGGCTTGGCTGCTCTTGCTGTGACGGTGTTTCACGCTGTTTACAAGAAATGGTTTCTCGTTGCCCTGGTTTACATGGTGGTTGTAGCCTAGCCGTGTCTCGCTTCCTCGGGTTTTGTCGGTTGGCCTTGTGGGCCGTGTTTAGAGGTTTCCATTCTGTAGGTTCCCTCGGGGTGTCTTTTGTAGGCACCTAACTGTTGTTTCAGTAACCGTTCCTTGGTGCCGTCTGTGGTGGCATCGGAGTGTGTAGTTCCCTGACCTCGTGGAGTGTCCGAGGTGCAGGGTGGTTGTAGCAACCTGAATTTTTGAGAAAAATAAAAATTTAAATAATAAATTAAAACTCAGCTAAAGGGATATTCAAGGAAAATGGTATTAAATAAAACCCATTAAATGGAAAAGAGTAATGGGCTTTGCTTAATAGATCCTCTAGAACTTATTGGGTCAAAATATGAATTTACAAATAAGAAATAAAAAGAAAATACCCTAAATTCGGAGTCTTAATATCTCCTAAATAGAAAATGATTCTTTAAGCATTAAAAGAGGCAATAAGAGTTGGAATTGGATTCCTAAACCTACCACATATAGTCTAGCACGAATTTAGATCCCATCCTAACCTAAATAGAGGTTGGAAAGCAAGAAAGGAAGGTTGGAGTTAGGAAATCTCGTAATTAAGAGGAATTTAAGTAGTAGTAAGAATAGGAACTTTATTTATATAAATGCATCTCTTAAACCCTCTTGGCCGACCCTAGCTCATTGCCAAAGGTTGTTGGACGTGGAGAAGAGGCCAAGGAGGAGAGAATCTCGTGGGGAGAAGGAGTTCTTGGAGCTTCTTCCTCGTTCTTGGAGATTTTAACCCTAGAAGACAAATCGAGTCAAAGGTAGGCATTCTCACGAGCATAAACCATGAAACTTTTTCTGTAGGATGTCTCGTCTATCAGGAGCAAAAGCCCTTTGGTTTCGTAATTTTCCAACGAGCATATCTTTTGTTCTTGATTTTTCATGTTCTGCAACTTACATGACCCCGAACCCTCTTCTTAACTATTGATCTCCTTGTATACTCAACCCCATGCTACGATATTTTTACTGTAGGAACTGATGCATGTTAGGCATCGTTTGCCCTTGAAAGCCCTAATTTTTGTTGAGCATGTTGCTCGAATTAAATCAATCTTGCTCTCTGTATCATGTTCTGTGTTACTCGTTATTGTTCATGCTCAAACCATGTTCAAACCATGCTCTCTCTCTCTAATTCCTATTTACTAGAAGTACTCTCGCATGTCTAGTTTCATTTGCCCCTAGTTTCATGATTTTTCATCGTGTATACAATTAGTTATGATTTTCTGAACGACCTTGTATCAAAATCTGATATTTTTGGACCGCAATCCAAGACAGAGCAGAACTTTGTCAGACTCAATCCACGGACCTGAGAACGCGACGGCCCGACAGGTTGCGTTCTCAAGCCCATCGCGACGCCTCATCTTGTCGCGTTCTGAACGCGACAGTACCCTACGTCGCGTTCTGGTCTTCTGTCCTGGCAGCCCTGTCGCGACCCTTTTTAGGCCTTGTCGCGATCTGCCCTGACCCTGTCGCTACCCTTACTGGCCTACATCGCGTTCACAGGATTTTGCATGAAAACCCATAAAATTTGTTACTCTCACTTTCAATACGCCTTTTTAACAGTCATACACGCAGTAAAAACACATGTTTTAAAATAGAGCTATATTTAATGCTTTAAAAGACATATTCATGACTTCTTTTCTATCTATGATTTCTCTCTCACATGCACACACATGAACCATCCATATATGGCTGAAACATGGCATACAATACCTCATAATGTATCTGGTAATTTATTACAATAAAGTATATTAATTGCCCTATTTTAAAGGACTTGTATTCATTTCTTGCGTTGTTTATATACCGATATCGACGCTCCACTGTTCTGGAATTCCTCTAGAACGTCGAGCACTTATTTTTATATACACACTTTCTTTGCTTAGACGAACTCTCCGTTGGATACTCCTTCTGCCGGACTAGTGAGTCTTTGTTCAAGGCCTCCGTAAGTCTCCTCTGATTATGGATTCCCACATGGTCGACGAGCCGGTTGTACCCTAACACCTATTACACCCTTTAGGGATCAATATGGTCCAAACGGCTATTAGAAGTTCGCTCTCATCTCGAATCACGCCGGACCTACCTGTGCTTAACATGGCCCGTGGTAGGGTCGTGAGTTCCACCTGACTGCAACACCATGTACGTGTGTTGTGCAACTGTTACTATCACCTGTTACTCGGAAGGTTACATGCATTGTCCCTTAGCCCTCATCTATACTCTACTCGCTCATCTATTCACGTTCACTCTACTATCTCGTCTATTCATCTAGTACTCTCATCTATTTCTTGGTACTCTATTTGGCCATTAAATTGATTGTCTACAATAAAACCATGACTATGCTAGGCAACATTATAAGGGCCAGGTTTGGTCCTTGGGAGGAGCACCTGAAGGGCTATAACTCACGAGGGTCTAATGATCTGGGTGATGGCATACACCTAACGCATGAACACGCAAGATTCGATCTATGGCAATCAAATTAATCAAACAGTCAATTATTGGTTTACTTGAATCTCGTGGTTGAAAGAATATCGACAAACACTTGCTATCGTGACTTGTGCACTGTTGTGCAACTTTACTTGTTATCTTGTTATACGGCCAATCCGATATCAAAACTTGTCGTGCTATACTCTCGTGCATTGTGCTATTGTCCCTCGTTATCGTGTCCCAGTACTTTCTATATGTTTCTCATTATTCTCTCTAGTTATCCTACTTTATAAGACATTAATCACTTAAAGCATGCTTGATCCTGAGATTTAATTCTTACTGGGCGTTATCGTTCACCCTGCGTTATTTGTCGTTGTGTTCTCAGGTGAGACCGAGGATGAACCATACACTCAAGAGGACGGGAACGACCTGGAGTGATGTCTTGAGTACCCTAGCATCCTATTGCTATATTTAGCGTTGTAGTAGTTAGGATTGAAGTTTAGTCTTTTACTTTCTTTCAATGTAATTGGGCCCTATAGATTGGCTCTGATATTAGTGGTTGTAACTAGGCATTGGAATGTATTAATGAAATGAATTTGCTTTAGTATTATTTATTGTGCAATGGTTTGGTGTCTAGCGCTCGCTCTATACCCGTTCACTTGCAACTGCCTTCGCACTCCAATATTCCGCGTCGGGGCGTGACAGTGGTTCTGCTTGTGGGCCCTCGACCTTGTGGAGGTCAGAGGTGGCCGTGCCTGTGGTAAGACATCGTTCTCACTTGGTTGCTTGGTGTCTCTTGGGGTGACATCTAGTTGTTCTTTCCCAACCTCGTGGAGGTCCGGGATGTTGGTGCTGCGTCATGAGACTCTAGTCTCACGTGGTCGCTCCGGTGTTCCGTGAGCTCTGTTGTCTCGGCGGGTGGGTGCCAAGGGTTTGCTTCTGCATTGTGTTGCTCTGGCCTGACCCTGCTTGCGGGTCGTGGTGTTTCTCTAGTTGCTTCTGCATGTGTTTGACTCCGCTGGTTCTGTGGGAGTCATGTTTCGCCTGACCCGGGTTGTGGTTGAGATGTTTACTCTGTTTCCGCTGCTTTGTAGTACTCTGCAATAGGTGTTTCTCACTTTACTAATTTGTAGAGTAGTTTTGCCTTCCGCTTTCTTGGAGTTCCTACCACTCTGGCTAGTAAGGGACTGGTAATCCCTACTGAGCCTTGTTCGCGAGGCTCACCCCCCTACTCTCTTCAGGTAGGGACTCGCTGTCGCAGGAGTTCGTTGTCGGATAGTCATGGTGGCGGTTGTTGCGCCGTGCGGATTCAGCATTGTGATTGTGAGCGTGAGCGCTTGTACCATGAGTTGACAGTGTCCTTTTTGCAAGTCCTCGGGTATGACCTTAAGGACTGCACCTTTCTTTCTTTTCTACCTGTACTTTTATTTGGGACATGTTGTACATATTTTCTTATATAATGTATGAACTTTCTTGTTATAGTTATTTGAATTCATTGCTTATCTCACTGGACTAAATTCTAACCCTTCTGGGTCTTCGGATCCGTGGGTGGCGGCGCGACCTTCGGGGGTCCCTGGCGGGGGTCCGGGAGGTCGGGTTATTACAGTGGTATCAGAGCTCAGGGGTCCAACGAGATTTGTAATGAGTTAATAACTATGGCTGTCTTAAATAAAGGTACTAATACACTGCTGGCCCATCCGTGTAGAGTGCTGTTATGTGTGCATTTGGCTCTTTGTTGCAGGTGGCTAGCTTTCCAGTAGGGTCCGAGTGTGAGCTGCAGGAGAGTGTTTGCTGCTGCTACTGGGTGTGCATGCTGCGAGTGTGGTTGCTGTTTTTGCTCGTGCTGCGGTTGGGTTTGTTCTCGGCCTGCGCATCTGTGTGGGTGTGTCGCAAAGGCTGAGAGAGCCTACGTGTGGTGTGGCCTTCACCGGTGCAGGGTTGTGGTCTATAGAACCGGTAGAAGGTGTCGTTGCCTTGTTGGTTGTCCCCTTCTTGTGGGGTGTGTCCTTGTTAGATGTTCCCTTGTTGTTGGGGTGTGTGTTGTGTTGGCTGTGTGTTTGGCCTTGTGTGCCTGTACGCCGTTGGGCCCTGTGCTCTGCTCAGTTAGCGTCTTTGATTGAGCTAAGCAGATGCTTTGTGTGCCGTGTTGCACCGCTGGTTGAGCGCTGTGACCCCTGTCTGTGGTTGTTGTCGGCCTTGTGCTGACTGGTTGTGAACTCTGTTGAGGTGCTCCCGGAGTCCTTCTCTACTGGTTCTGGTGGAAGTGAGGTTTCCCTAGAACTGTGTTGTGCTCGTTTCTGGTTGTTGCGGCGTTGCCCTATGGGTTGAGGTGCATCGCTTGGTGCTGTGTTCTGGTGGTGTTTCCCAAAACTGTTTGTTGTTGTCCTAGTGAGAGTTCCTCTCCCTCTGGGACTGCTTCTGTGCTCATTAAAGTCTTCTGCTATGTTACCTCCTTGGTTTGAGGCCTCTGTTGTCTGGTTGGTTGCCGTTAGGTTGCTCTCTGGTTTGAGGTGCATCGCTGGGCTGCTTGGGTTCTGGTGCGGTTTTCCAGAACTGTTGGTTGTTGTCCTGGTGAGGTTCGCTCCCAGGACTATTTCGTGCTTGTTTCTGCCGGTTGTTGTGCTACCTCAGGGTTGAGGTATGCTGCTGTTGTGCTGGCTATTGCGTTCTGGTGGGTTTTCCTAGAACGACGCATTAGAGGTTCTGGTGGATGTTTCTCCCAGAACCAATTGTGTTGCTTCCGTTGTCTGCTGTGTTCTCTCTTTTGGCCATTTGTTGGGCTGCGTTCTGGTGATGGTTCCCAGAATGGCTCTTGGCGCTTTGGGTGGAGGTCCCCCCCAAGCTGTCTTGTGTTGTTTTTGCTTGTCACTGCTCTCTCTCTGTGGAGATGAGCTGTCACTATTTCTGGTCGGACTGTCTGTGTTACAGTCTGCTTGGGCTTTGTCGGTCAGGGTGTGGTGCCTTTGATCGTGTGTCTGGCCGTGGTGCTGGCCAATTGTTTCTCACGCCCTATGGGCTCTGCCAGATGGTGGTCTGGTGAGTGCCATGGGTGTTTGGCTAGTTGTGCTTCTGTGGAAGTGCCAGTCTCATTTAGTGGTTTTCCCTTGCGTGTGGAAGAGACTCGTTGTGAGGGTCTCCTTCCCCTGCTTTCTGTTGGTTGCTCGGGGTGGTGGTGCTGGCAGGGCAGTTGGTGCCGTGTTTTCGCACTGTGGAGACCTTTGTGGTGAAGGTCCCTCCCCTTGTGCTGTTTTGAGGTTGAGCAGGTTGCTCCCCTCGTGCGCGTGGTTTCCTGGTGGTGCGATAGGTTGTGGTGACCTATTGTCCCATCTCTTGTTGTGCTGGTTTCTTGTCGCCTGACTGGACGATGTAGGATAGAGTGCCCTGTGCTCAGTGTGAGGCGGAACCAATTTTCTGTTGTTTGGCTTGCTTGTGCAAGCATCGTCCCGGTGTGTGTTTCCGCTTGTGCCTCATCTATGCTTAGAGGTGCTTGTTGCCGTATGGTGTGTGGCCCTCTCTGCCTGTGGTGGTAAGAGCGGTACCTCGTGTTGTGCGCTTCTAAGAGCCAATATGGTGGTTGCGCTCTTGAAGCTGCTAGTTCTCCACATGTTTTGCATGTGTGGGTCTCTGGTGGAGAGTCCCTTTCGGTTGGCCTTGAATCGTTTTAGGCCGTTGGTGCAGTTGGGTACTGCACCTTAAGCGTGTTTTCGTTCATTGCTTCGTGTCTTGTGCCTTAAGGGTTGGGGCTAGTATGGCCTGTCATGCCCTTCTTAGGCTTGTGGTTTCTTGCATGTGGCTTTTGGCAGGTCTCTTGTGGAGAGTCCTTCCTATTAGCCGTGTGGTTTCGGCTATTGGTGCAACTGTGTTCCATCTTGCCTAGTTTTGGTGCTTGTGGTGACACCATGTGCTCGTGCTCAGGTGGTTCATTTTTTGTGTCGTTTGAAGCCCTGGTGCATTGTGTTGTACTTTAGGTAGCTCCTGGTGCTTGTATTAGCACCGTGTGTTGTGTCGCGTGCTCTGTTTGTGAGCTTTGTGCGACGTTTCGCGAGTTTGCTCAGTGTTCGAGGAATTGAGCTTTCCACCTCTGGGACACTTCGTGCTGGCCGTGCCTTGTGGTTGTACCGTTACCACTGTGGGGTGGCTGCTTTGCCTTGTCTAGGTAGCCCTATAGGTGGTACGCCAGGTTTTGGCCTCGGCCTGTGTTCGAGTTTCCCCTCCTGCTTGGGAGCGAGAGTGTTCGGTTTGGGTCCCTTGAGGTTGACGTGCTGCCCTCGACCTCTGCAGTTGTTTCGTTTTCCATGCAGTTGCCGACGTCTTGAGTTGTCTGGCCTTGCCAACCTCTGACGTCTTCCTTGTTTTTGTCTCTGCACGTGTGCCTGTGGAGCGGGTGTTTTAGCTTGCTGTGGCTCCAGAGTCGTTGTGTGTCCTGGTCGGACCATGACGATGATTTGGGTGAGAGCTAGTGGTGCCTGCGGACACTGCTTGGCTCGCCGTGGGTTCTCCACGTGCGTGTTTTTTGATTGGTTTTGGGTCACCATTAATAAGCTCTCGTTTGGCCTTGCTGTAGGTGCTAGCTATTGCTAAGTTGTGCAGAGCCATTCAGCGGAGTCTTGTGGATGACCTCTTGGCGTTTCCTCGGTTGCCGTCAGTAGCTGGGACCTCTATCTAGTCATTGGTGACAGAGTGAGTTACTGACCGGTTGGTCTCAACGGCATGGCCTATTGAAGGCTCAGTCATGTGCTTTTCGACTGGCGGTTTCAGTTGTTTTCTGGTCGGCTTGGTGCGTGTCGTGCCTGTGGAGTTGTCGACATCTACTTGTGTGCTCTGCACCATTATTGTGCGCCCTGTGAGCTGTCGGATGTCTGGTTTGGCACTCCCTTTGTGGCAGGGTCGTGGTAGCGACCATTAGTGGTCCCTTTGCACCTGTTGTGTTCTCCGATCGGGTTTCGCCCTTAATTTCGTGGACAAAATTATTTTTTTGTTGGATGTATTGTAACATCTCTGGCTTTTCGGCTTTCCATTTGTGTGTGGGATGACTGCCCACTAACGCATCCGGCCTTAGTGACGTGTTAGTGTCGCGATGGAGCTGGCCGTCGCGACAGTCATCCAGGTCACGACCAGTTGTTACGTCATGTTCTTGTCACATCCGGTCAACGGGTCACGACTGCTTTTCGATTTTTGGTCATCTGATGCCTGTCAGAGTGGAAGGCATGGCAGACTGACCTGTCGGGTTGTCGCAGTGCCCCGAATGGGTGCGTTCTGGTCGTGATGTGGGCACCTGTCGTGTTACAGTTGGTAACGCGACGCCTCGTCCCGTCGCGTTCTGGGGGCCGGAGGCCAAAAGCCTTGGCTGGTTTCCCCCTTTCCCCCTTTTGGTTCCTTTCCTCCTTTCCCTCCTCTCCGAGGGGGAAAGCTTTCCCCTCTCCGGTGGTTCGTGCATGGTGGCGCCGGCGGCTCATGGCGGAGTAGGCGCGGCGGCGAGGAGCGAGGAGGTGGCGACCGTGGCTTCGTGAAGGCCCCTTTGAGGGTTTCGAATCTTCAAAGGTAGTGATTCTTGTACCCTTTCCAATCTTAGTGATTGGAAGTCCCTTTGGGTGTTTGCATGCTTTAAATGCTTTCCCCATGCTCCCCTCCCCATGGTGGTAGTGTTTGTAGCATGTGGGGGACCTCAAAATGTAGCATTCTGGCGGTCTGCCTTCCAGCTGATGTCGCGACCACTGAGTGTGTCGTAACATCAGAGAAGGCATCGCCCTGGTCGGACGTGACCTTATCGCGGTGCAAGTGGCCATCGTGATAAGGGTCGCGTCGTGACCCGGTTCCCCGTCGCGACAAGGTTCTTGTCATGACGCACCTTCCCATTGCGACTCAGACCTTGTCGCGGTGGCCCTGCCCGTCGCATTCTTAACGCGACGGCCTTGTAGGTCGCGATAGCATCTGTGCCACCGTGGGTGTTTCCGTGGCCCAGTTGGCATGTTGGCTTGTGACCCACGGCAGTGTTGCCCTTCAGACCTTCTGGTAGGGAACGCGGCAGGTTGGCTCGCTGCGTTCAGTGACCAAAGGTGACACCTTCGTGGCCGTGTCTTAGTGGTGTCGCTAGGAGGCTCGCATCTGTCTAATAATCGATGGTCTGGCTACCAATCGATTATTAGAAGAGCATTGGTTTCTGTGCTTCATGGTGGTGTTCCGATTTCTCGAGTCGTGCTGTGTGTGTCGGTGTTGGCCGACGACCCTTTCTGGGGGTTTCCGGAAGGGGTGTCGTGCGTGCCTGTGCCTGCTGGGCTTGTCTTGGTTACAAGCCAGCTGTGCCATTTTTTGTGGTGGTTGCCCCGCCAGTTCTCTTTCGCCCAGCGCTCGGCACTTGAGAGCTTGTCCATGAGACAGGTTGTTACCGTTACCTGGGACCCCCAGCCCCACGCGTCTGTGTTAGAGGGTGTTGCTCCGGGCGACAGGCGTGCTCAAGTCTCGGACTTGGAGTAGAAGGGGAAAACGGTGGGGGCAGCGGCGTGAGCCATTTCCAGAGCTCTCTTAGCTGATCTAGGCCTCCGAGGTGGTTTAGGTGCTCTTCTGGTGTGGACCAGCTAGTCCTTCTCACAGCCTCGCTTTGCGTTGGTTCTAGAGCCACATAGGGAGGTCAGGCGTGAGGCCGCAGTTCGGTCAGACTGCGGTGTTGTGGTTGTGTTCTTGGCTGTGACTCGTTAGCCTCACTCTACTGGGGAGGTTGTAGGCGGGAGTCGGCGGCCGACATGCTTGAGGTGTGGACGGTGTGTCCTCCTCTTAGCTACCTATGGCAGTGGCTTGGTTGCTCTTGCTGTGATGGTGTTTCACGCTGTTTCCAAGAAATGGTTTCTCGTTTCCCTGGTTTACACGGTGGCTGTAGCCTAGCCGTGTCTCGCTTCCTCGGGTTTTGTCAGGTAGCCTTGTGGGCCCTGTTTAGAGGTTTCCAATCTGCGGGTTCCCTCGGGGTGTCTTTTGTACACACCCAACTGCTATTTCAGTAACCATTCCTTGGTGCCGTCCGTGGTGGTACCGGAGTGTGTAGTTCCCTAACCTCGTGGAGTGTCCAAGGTGCAGGGTGGTTCTGCTTGTGGCCCTCGACCTTATGGAGGTCAGAGGTGGTCGTGCCTCTGGTGAGACGTCGTTCTCACTTGGTTGCTTGGTGTCTCTCGGGGTGACACCTGGTTGTTCTTTCCCGACCTCGTGGAGGTCTGGGATGTTGGTGCTGCATCGTGAGACTCTGGTCTCACGTGGTTGCTCCGGTGTTCTGTGAGCTCCGTTGTCTCGGTGGGTGGGTACCGAGGGTTTGCTTCCCCATTGTGTTGGTCTGGCCCGACCCTGCTTGCGGGTCGTGGCGTTGCTCTTGTTGCTTCCGTATGTGTTTGACTCCGCTGGTTCTATGGGAGTCGTGTTTCGCCTGACCCGAGTTGTGGTCGAGGCGTTTACTCTGTTTCCGCTACTTTGTAGTACTGTGTAGTAGGTGTTTCTCACTTTACTGCTTTGTAGAGTAGTTTTGCTTCCGCTTTGTTGGAGTTCCTTCTGCTCTGGCTGGTAAGGGACTGGTAATCCCTACTGAGCCTTGTTCACGAGGCTCATCCCCCCTACTCTCTTCAGGTAGGGACTCGTTGTCGCAGGAGTTCGTTTCCGGACGGTCGTGGTGGCGGTTGTTGCGCCGTGCGTTGCCAACAGTGTGAGTTGTGAGTGTGAGCGCTTGTACCGTGAGTTGAGAGTGTCCTTTTTGCAAGTCCTCGGGGTATGCCCCTTAAGGACTGCACCTTTCGTTCTGTACCTGTACTTTTATTTGGGACATTTTGTACATAATTTCCTTATTAATGTATGAACTTTCTTGTTATATTTATTTGAATTAATTGCTTATCTCACTGGACTAAATTCTAACCCTTCGGGTCTTTCGATCCGTGGGTGGTGGCGCGACCTTCGGGGGTCCCTGGCGGGGGTCTTGGAGGTCGGGTCGTTACATCAGGTCTTATGCCTATATAAGGAACGATAACCTTCATGCAAAGGTACGAGAGACTGACCGTCACTATCGCCTATGCACGAGCACACACTAGAGAACCCCTTCTTCTCCACATCTCTTTCTAGTCAACCCTGACTTGAGCGTCTGACGGTTCTCCCTAGTTCTTCAACTGGGTCCCCTTGACTTTTATTTGATCTTGCAGGTGATCGTTTCAATTGGAAAGACTTCCATTCACCTTTGGAGGATCTACTCGGCTCATCGCGGGATAGGAAAATACCTCCACAGATAGGGTACTAAAATAGTTGGGCTCATATTGACTGGACAAGTGTATTCATACTTTCAACGGGATTGCCAAAATGACTATCCAATTGTTGAATGGGTTATGAAATCACTCATCATTGCCGAAACTCATTATATCATATATGTGATTCCATCTGCTTATCTATCGATATATATTACATTTTTCATTCACTGCAATATATGTGGAGTTGTAATTGATAACATCTAACAAAAAATTTATGGTGAATGATGCAATTACAAATTGATGATGGCAACAAACGCATACATCACCATGGATGAAAGGTAAAAGCATGGCACTGAGTTGAGGGAGGGGAGCAAGGCATGACCATTATCGTCCCAAGTATACAGGACTCTGTTCGTAGAGAAGACACTGGAGAGGGGTCCCATGGTGGCAAAGCTACATCACAGAATTCTTTGCAGTTGGAGGAGGAAGAATAGGTGGAGCAACCAGTGTCGGGGTTGTCTCAGCCTATCGCCATGCAGAAGAGCCAGGAAGATCCTACGCCTTTGGAGGTTACTTCGAGTTTGGCCGCGTATGTGCATGGCACCGTAGTGATTGCGGATTGCATAGTGACGTCTCCAGGAAGCAATCTAATTGTCCCTATGACTGCTCCATCGCAGTTAGACATTGAAAGCCTGAAGAAGTGTCATGTGGAGGAAGAGGGTCGTAGCACTAAGTTTTCTATTTCTGGCCTTCCTTCTGGGCTGTCAGTGGAGGTGTTTGTAACGCCCTATAAAATTAAAATGTTAAGAAAATAAAAATATTTTGGTTAAAATACCTTAGGGTTGTTATTAAATTGTGATAATTAGATGATAGACTTAATTAGTGGTAATGAACGTTATCCCAGTATCGTACCTCGAAGTGCGTGCTCCACGGACGATAGGACGATACCGAAAACGACAACGAAATAAAAATCTGAGAACATTAATTTCCAGAAAAATGTGGAGAAATCAAATATTTAATTATCTGAATTTTTCAACGTATGGATTTCAAGGTACAGTTGACGCGACCATTTTTTGGGTGATTTTTCACCTAGTGTAAAATAAAATCTAAAAATTAAATAAAAATCGCCATAATTTGTAAAACTATCACATTAGCTTATGGTAGAAATTTCAAGACAAACAGACATCATTTGGACATGTTTATAAAAAGATCTTTGGGCCAGCCGAATTATGGTCCAATTACGGTTTGGATTTTTTGGAATTTTCAGGAGGCTTACGTGGGTGACCCTGTGAAGGCCAGCACACATGGTAATGGGATCAACACGTACACCCCTTAGGTGTAAACCTTGTAACTTGCATGGCAAACGTGTCCAGACATGGTTTAAGGAGATTAAAACTTTGACACCTTGATGGCTATCGTGCCATCATGCATGGCCTGTGTTGAGGGCTATAAAAACCCCTAATACCCAGCTTGCGAACCGTTTAGATCTGCTCCTGTTTCTACTATGTTTTCCAGTCCCTTGTAGTGGGTGAATTGTGGAGGAAGTCATCGTTTTCTGTTGGAGCTGTTTCTTCTGTTGAAAGTGTTACTACTGGAGCTGCTATTTCTGTTGTTCCTATTGGAGGTGCTGCAGCCGTGGCTGCTGCTGTTGCTTCCACCCTTGTTGCAGCTGTGTTTCCAAGCTTACCCTCTTCCACCTACTAGTTGTGGGTTTCTCTGTTAAGGGGAGGTGTGAGTCTTCATCTCTCTAAAAGCAAGGTAGAATTCTCTTCCTTTCCCACTCTTCTCTAAATTCTTGACTCCCACACTTGTTAAAGAGGTCATGATCACCTACTTACTTGCTTAAAACTTGTGAAATCTCTTTTGAAACTGTGTATCCATCCCCTATAATCATGTTTTAGTTGTGTGTCTGTAGGATTCACTTCCAACCCATTCTTCTTCCTACACCTCAACTTAGTTCAATAGTTTGAGGTAATCTTCACCATGTGCAATCCATTTTCCAGATTCAGGAGTAGCTCCATGACAAGAATTGAGCCTTAATCATGTTTAATTTAGTGTTTGGTCATGAGAGGCAACACCCATTTCCTAATCCTCTTTCTTCTTGTTCTTATAACTCCTTCATGTTAAGAGATCCATGTATAAGTGTAGGATTCATTTCCTAATCCTCTTTCTTTCCACTTCTAGATTAATTGCTTGAAGTGATTCTTATCATGTGTCTGTCATTCTCAGTTCAGAAAATATGTTCATTGTAGAAACTGAATCTTTCATCATATTATAGTTAGTCCTCAAGCCATGAGAAGTTACCTATTATCCCTTCTTCACCTCAACTTGTTTAAAATCTGAAATCATATTGATTCCGTTGTGTAGTGTAGAATGAACTATGATAGTTCTTGTTCTTCTTAGAAGTTGAACCTTTGAGAAACCATGAAAGTCTCTAGTGAGTGTGCCTTGATAAATGAATGATGAAAGTAGGAAAGAGAGTTTTAAGGGAATTACTCTTTCAGTAATTTCCCCTCGAATTGTCTTCTTGTTGAGCATCTATGTGCATCATATCCCCTATTCTTTCTTTCATTTTCTTGTCATGTTACGTTGAGCTATAGAACTGAAATCATACTTGTCCAAAGTCCTAATCATGTTAGGAATGTTAGAGAAACTTTATAGAACCATTAGAGGTTGAATGGACTAGCTTTCAGACAGTTTACACAGCCCCTGTCGACAGACGAAGGTCTGCCTGTCGACAGGAACCTCTGGCCAGAACCCAGAAACTTCAGACTGAGTGTACCTGTCGACAGGCCCTAGCTTGCTGTCAACAGATGCACTTAGAACTGAAAACCCAGCTCTGGCAGTGCAGCCTCTGTCGACTGCAGACCAAGGCCTGTCGACAGGTCTTGACTAAACCTTGTTTCTAGCCTTATTTTGACTCCGTTCTTCATTGTAAATCCTACCCAATTGCTTCAACTAATAGTCTACCTATAGTTTGTGATTTTTACTATCTAAACCTCTACTAAAACCAGTCATGTGATCTTTCCTTTTTCCTTGAACTATTTCTCCAAGTTCCGAACAAATTGTGCTTGTGAAACTATCAATTTTTGAAATCAGTGAAGGAACCAAAGTTCCTTGGTTCTTGTGTGCAAATCTTGAGTAACTATGAGTAAAAAACTTGTATCCTTGACTCATTACAATAATGAGTGTGTTATGATGACGAGTTGCGAGTCTTTGGGACTCATTTGAGTAATATGCCTGGCAAAGAAAGGGCTGGTTCAATCTTGGGGGGAGTGCCCGAATTCGTCAGTGGCCGCACGGGGGCGATGAGGACAGTGGATGTTGGCATGCATCATTAAGTGGTTTGATTAGTCATCATAATACACATGTGTGTGTGAATAAGTGCTTGATTCTAAACTAAGTGACATCCTGAGTTATTGATCATGCTCCTATATTACCTTGGTTCTTCATGTGTTATTGAATGACTCATTCGTTCATAGCTTTGAACACCCATTGTTAATAATGTTCATGTTCTTATCTTGAGATCATACCTGTGAATCCTTTTTAATTCAAGGAATTGAATTCTACTGGGCTAGTTAGCTCATTAAATCCTACTATTTCAGGTATCTACAATTCTAGAAGGCGGGAACTTCGGGATTTGTGTGTGGAGAGATCAACCGTGCGTCATTTTATTTTGAGATTGTAAATCAGGAACCATGTAACACCTATTGAAGGGTGAATATATATTATTTAGTGAAGCCTCAGAGCAAATTTCTTGTTCAATTAGTTCAAATTGTACTATTGATTTCCCGTTCGTTCACGTTCCGGCATTTATGGATATTAAATGTCGTGACGTGACAGTGTTAGCAAAAATGGAGAATATTTTGATGCTGACATGATACTCAGTAAGGAGGGGATGGGGATCCAGACTCAAGGTGTTCGATCGAGGTCCAAGGCAAAGGCTGTTTGTACAGGGGATGGCAACTTGTCCTGATGAGTTGTACTGCACTAATCTGAAACATTAGGGGAGTGTCTAACGCAGCATCCAGAAACAGTCTGAAAAGAATTGTGAAGTAGTTTAGTGTACATATAGTTAGAATATCAAAACCAAAAACTTCTTTCAATAAAGCAACAACGTAGTGTCGCTCCCTGCATATGGATCGTTGTGCTGGCAACATGGAGGATGAATCTAAAATCTAGGTTTTCTGGCGTAACCAAGATGATGTTCAAGTGGTTGCTTCTTCTAACCAATTTATCTCCTCTGCATGCAATGCAGGTAGCTCGGCTTTGTATTATTTAACATTGGTGTATGCTGCTTGTTCTATGGGTGAATGATGAAGCCTATTCAATGATCTTCTCACCTTCTCCCAGACTGCTTCTAACGCCCCCTAGTTGGTGGCCGGGGATTTCAATTGTATCACGCAGCCCTAAACGGGGGGGAGTCTTCACAGGTACCCTAATAATGGTGGAATTTAATGATTTTTTAACTGCAGCAGGCTTATTTAATGCTGACCATGTTGGCTCCCCATATACCTAGTCCCTAGTCCAACAAACGCACTGGTAGTGCAGTGGTGAGGGCTTGGCTGGATAGGGTAATGTTTAATGGTCCTTGGCAGGCAAAAATGCATGAAATCACTGTTCGCCATCTCCGGGGGGGGGGGTCTCAGATCATGCTCCCTTGTTGATTTCCTATGGCGAGGTGGTACATACTCCTAGTCTCTTTATCTACCAGGATATTTGGGCCTCTCATGATACCTTTAAAACGATGGTAGCGAGTGCTTGGCATGGGTGAGCGATTCGCACAACTCCTTTGCCACTTTGCTATCGCAACTTAGGGCAGTCAAATAGGCTCTCTGTGTTAGGAACAGAGAGGGTTTTTGTAACCTGCAGCAGCAAATCTGTGCTGCAGAGACGCTGGTAGAGCTGGCAGAGCGTGAGTTTGATGACAACTCTTCAGAAGATAATAGAATTGCTATGTCTGCTGCCCATGCAAGCCTCCGTCGTGCTCTTCTGAATGAGGAGAAACTGTGGTGCCAAAAAGCAAGGATGGAGTGGCTTCAAATTGGAGATAGAAACACTTCCTTGTACCAGGCTACTGTGAGAAGCAACAGAAGGAGAAACTACAACCAAAGACTTAAACTTGAGGGCTCTGATCAGTGCTGTAAGGACCAGCTGCAGCTGAAGGAATCTGCGTCCACCAACTTTGAAAGCCTATTGACCTCTGAGTAATGCACTGTGAGTATGGATCTCTTGGAATGTATTCCGACTTTGATCTCTGATGATCAGAACTTATCTTTGTGTGGAATTCTGTCTCATGATGAGGTTAGGTCAGCAGTTTATGATATGAATGGAAAGAGCGCCCCAGGACTTGATGGTTTCTCTGGTTCATTCTACTCTACCTGTTGTGATATTATTGGCGATGATGTCGTCAAAGCGGTCCAGGACTTCTTCACGGGATACCCTGTAACGACCTAGGATCTGAATTATCAGTTACCCACTAGTAACCCAAACCCTGAAACGCCACCCACAAGCCGAAGCTTGGAAGGGTTAAGAGAAGTGCCTGAGGAGAAATATAAGCAAATGTACAAACTACAGAAACTAAAAGTAAACTTCTATAAACATAACATAATGGTACAACTCAGAGCGGATGCAACAAAAGTAAAGAGTACCACAATAATGTACACAAAAGTACCACTCTCAGTAGTTAAGCGAGACCACCACCGAAGTGACTCGACTCCTCAGCACTCGGAGTCGATGACGAACCACCTGAAAGTGAATGTAGTGAGTCTAAAGAAGAGACCCAATAGGGACACTAACCCCCACCGGTAAATAGTACTAAAAGAAGTGCAGGAAAGTAAACCACAGTAAAGGAACACTGCACTAACACGTAAGAACCGGTGGCTTGACGCCCAACTCCTCACAGGAGAGTGTCAGAAAAACTAGAACCTCGCAGGATCAACAATACACAACAAACACAGGAACAACCACAAGTTCACACACAAAAAGGTAGGACTAGCTAGTGTCTATGGCTTGGCTCCTCGACATCACAGAGTCCTCAAACCCTAGCCACATATGCACATTCAGACACTCTCCCTCGTGATTGGTCCTCGACCGGCTTTCCCCTACGCCGAACTCAAACGGTGGAGAAGGGGCCCCACGGAAACTGGCTCGTAACCACCACAAGGGGCTTGCACTGGATGGAGTCGCACTCGACGCCCAGGCTCACTGGCGGAATAGCTCAATGCCAGTCATCTAGACGGAGCCCAGCTCAACGTCAAGGAGAAACACAGCACAACACAAGCATAACACAGTTCAACACACGCACAGACGGAGACACTCTCAATGTCTGGCACACTGTGCCAGGAGGTAGACACTGTGTGCCTAAGCCTCACACACATAGAATGGGCATCAACTGCTAGGACCTATCTATAGGTTGATGGCAATCCCGATTTTCTTTAACCATGGCTAGATGTCACAACCTGTACCGTTAACCCAAAGTAAATGGCACAGCCTGTGCCGTCAACCACATCTTGACGACCACAACCTTGTCGTCAAGTTCATCGGCTTCCAGCAACTGATACGGCCCTAGGCCGCTGCCCAGGTTAATCCAAGCCCCTAAAAACTAGATTTGATGATGGTAGACACTTTCCCTCATCAAAGGACATCATCATAATGTTGGAAAACATCGATCTAACACTTGGATTAAGCAAAGCATCCAAAAATCGCCAGCATGGAAAACCCTTCCCAAAAATGCGATTTACACTCAAATCACATGCATGGATTATAAAATAAAATATCTAAGAAAGCTTAGGGTAGGATCCTTACCTCAAGACGCCGAAAAACCCCAAGAAAACCTCAAATCACGTCGTCGTTGTTGCACACCCCACGAGGTAAATCTCCCAAATCCATCGTCTTCTCGCCCGATCCGAAGCTGCCACGAGCACCACGATCTCCCCACGAGCTCCCGTCAGCTGCCGAAAGTAGTGGAGGAAGAATGAGGTGAGGATGGTGGGTGGAAAGAGGAAAAGGGTGGAATGGGGGTCCTCGGGTCACCTTAAAAAGATAGGTCCAGGAAAGTTGAGTCAACCTTGGTGCCGTCTACCGCACCGCCTAGAACTTGACATCAACATTGATTGCTATCAAGTTCAACACTCGAAAGATTCCAGAAACCCAGTAGACGTCAACATACCCTGCCGTCAAGACCACGTAGACTACATACTCTCCACCGTCAACCCACTGTTGACGTCAAGCCCCTTGACGTCATCAACACTATTCTAAAATGGCCATTAAGGGTCCCATAAGGCCCATGTCCGTACAACCTCCCCCCCTTAAAGGAATTTTGCCCCCGAAATTCAAACAAACACAAGGGGAAGAGAACTCACTGAAGAGGTATGGAAACTGCTCACTCATCTCGTCCTCCCTCTCCTAGGTAGACTCACCTCCCGAGTGCTGCTACCATGCAACATGAACCAATGGAATGGCTTTGTTCCTCAACCTCTGAACTCGACGATCCTCAATGTATATCAGAAACTCTAGCACTATCAACACTGGTGTCACCTCTGATCACTCTGAACTTGGGAGAACGTGTGACTCATCTACAAGGTACCTCCACAACATTGACACATGAAACATGTTGTGGACCGCTGCCAACTCTGAAGGTAACTGAAGTTGGTACGCCAGGCCTCCAACACGATCAGTGATGGTGAAGGGTACGGTATTGTGGGGACTCAACTTCCCACGCCTACCAAACCTCATCACCCCCTTCATAGGGGACACTCTGACAAACACCTGGTCCCCAACCTAAAACTCAAGTGGTCGCCTACGCTGATCTGCATAACTCTTCTACCGGCTCTGTGCAGTCTGAAGTCTCTGCCTGACAAGCTGTACTACCTCCACTGACTGTTGAACCAACTCTGATCTGGTGACAACACGCTCACCCACCTCAAACCAGTCAAGAAGAGTATGACATGGTCGCCCATACAGAACCTCAAAGGGTGCCATGCCGATGTTGGAATGATAGCTATTATTATATGCAAACTCAACCAACAACAAGTGAGCTGCCCAATACCCCTGCCACTCCAGACAACAAGCTCACAGCATGTCGTCTAAGGTTTGGATAGTCCGCTCTGACTGACACTCTGACAAACACCTGGTCCCCAACCTAAAACTCAAGCGGTCGCCTGTGCTGATCTGCATAACTCTTCTACCGGCTCTGTGCAGTCTGAAGTCTCTGCCTGACAAGCTGTACTACCTCCACTGACTATTGAACCAACTCTATCTCCGGGGTGACAACATGCTCACCCATGTAGACACCCATTTCTGACCCATAAGTCGAGCAAAATCTCTTGTCGTATCATTGATGCCCCACGTTGGCTCATCATCGTCAAGCTGGCTTTCTCCGATCATGACATCATTCCAATTAGTTCATCGCCCTGGAGGACTCTTCCTGGTCAAATCAATCTCTTTCACTATAAGCTCTCCGAGTATAAGTCCGATATTTCATCCCGAAGGCTGTGCATGGCTGATTGGACGCATTACATGCTGAAATGCAGAAAAGGACCAGAAGGCGACAGGCCTAGGTCGCCTTCCAGAAAATGAAATCTCTATGTCGCGATCTAATTCCACATTTTAAATCCTCAGAAAATCAAAAATGACTCAAGTCAGCCTTCCATGTGAGGAAGGCGACATATCGAGCAGTCGCATTCAGAAGGCGACACCTTGGCCGTCGCATTCAGGGCCTTAAACAGAAACTCAATCCGAAGTCAATTTGGACCCATGCTATTGATGGTAATTGCTCATTTGGACGTCCAAAGCAGTCCAAATCCTCTCAAATTCGGAGCAGACCTTCCTAACATGTTTCTTTCCGAGTTCCAATAGCCCTTGCACAGCCATACTTACCCAGAGTCGGACTCTTGCCCATTATTCCTCTCAGACCCGAGTTGGGAATAATCACCCATAAGTACCTCGTCTCTACATCTTTTGGGCAAGGTCGAATTCTTTAGTTCGCTGAGCAAGAGAGCTTCATCTTCCACGAAGAGAGTTTTCCCTCCAGACATCAGCAAGAGCCCTCCAGGGCGTTTTCCCATCAGCTACACAATCTCCTCTCCTTCTTCTCTTTATTTCTTTGATTTCATGCATGCATAGCTTCGTTTTCTTTCTAGTTTAGCATTAGATCACGACACACACCTATTCTTAACACCCACAGGGGTTTAAAAACCCCAATCTCGTGAGTTCCCTCCATATTAGTTCATGATTCCATGCTTTTCATTGAATAAATCTTCTACACACGAGTTCTAATGGGTGTTTTGTTTGTTTAAACACTTTGGCAGGTGTTTAAGGTCAGAGCAAGGTGAGGCTCTTGCCCCTCGGCCGGCTGAGGAGCAGGAAGACGAAGAACCCAAGTCTCCATCCATTGAAGAAGAAGGCGACGACCGCTATGTCGCGATCAAGAAGGCGTCGTTGCCTACGTCGCGTTCACGTTAAAGCATCGCGACGCCCGCTCTGTCGCGTTATCAGGTACGCCTTCTCTTCGTCTTCCTTTCCAAGGTAGTCAGTTCTCCACCTGAATATCAAGAGGCGACTGCGTTGGTGGCGATCACGGTCAGTTCCTAATCCCTACACTTTCAGAATCAATTTCAAAAGGGGATACAATCCCGTGATTACACCTTTTGGCGATCACGGTGGGACCACTTGTGCCATCACGCTTGTTCTTCCTTTCCCGCCGTCCTATCCTCTAACAGGTGTGTTGTTTGTTAGTTTTCCTTGTTTGTTCTGTTTCTGAGTTTTCATAGTGCTCTGCGGTTCTGGGTGAGAAGGCGACAACAAAGGCGTCGCGATCGAGTAGCGACACACTGCAGGTCGCAATCAGGTTAGTAAGCCTCTGTCTGTCCGGTTTGTGCAGCGTGCTGTGGGAAAGGCGACGTTTTGATCGTCGCGTTAAAGAAAACGACAGCAGCAGCGTCGCCATCAGGTACGCGCTACCCATACATTTTTTTCATTATTTGAAGTCTGCTGAAGTCTGGGAGAATGCGATGAGGGTTGCGTCGCGTTCAAGGAGGCGAGAGGGGCATTGTCGCGATCAGGTTAGTACTTTGGTTCATTGAGTTTCCTTGCAATTTGGGTTTGCTTTCACATACTCCATTCAGATTTCATCATGCCATGCTTTTTCATGCTCTTGAGAGATTGCCACTCTTGTATTTATAGGTTGTTTGACTTTTTGTGCATAATTAGGACTTAATTGCCTCTATCCACTGCGAGAAGCAACGCGACAGGGTGATTGTCGCTATCTTGGTAGCGACATCTTCCTTGTCGCCTTTCTCTCTGAGAGCAATTAGCCCTAATTCTTGTTGTGTTAGTACTAGGTTAGAATCTTGCATGCACTCGGTGCACATAGGATTTGCATACATCGCTCCATATTCGTAGCATAGGTTTCCTCCTCAGCGACGTTCGCTCTCTCGGCCACATATTCCTTGTGTCCGAGTAGAGCACTCGCTCGAGGGCCTCCGTAAGTCCCCGCTGACTGTGGATTCCTACACGGTCGCCGGGCTAGTTGTACCCGTCGCCACCTAGGATCGAGTCTAGATTCATTTGGCAAGGTAGAGAGAACCTTAGTCCTACCCGAAGTTGGAAGCCTTCTCCCATTTAGGAAACCCTTCCTCACTTGGAGAGAACTTGCTAAAAGTCAAAATCACTAAAAGGCAAATTCAAATCAATTAAAAGTAACCATCACCATTGCCAATGCTGCTTTGGGTAAGACGTTTCTCTTTCCTTTGTCTGCATAGGATTGTTGTGTTAGGAAACTAAGAGTCTGTCTAGGTTAGGTGTCTCTCTCAAGTCTGGAAAAGCTCTCCCATCTCTCTCCACCCACTTTCCAAACATGGAGTCTTCTTGAACCCGATCTACAATAGTGAGAATCCCGACACTGCCCTCCAGAATTCCAGGATTACGAAGAGTCCCTCCCCCATGATCTCTTTGATGAGGTGACCCGGCCTGGGTTGCTACCGTCCATACCTCTGAGGGTCGTCGTCGCGACGAGGGCAGCCCATCTCGGAACACCCACCTCCTCAATCGGACGATCAAGCCGCTCAGCTCTTGCACCTAATTCCTCAGCTTGATCAGTCCCAAATCCAGACCCTCATGATGGCCCTCAAAGGAAAGGCCGCTTCCTCACCTCACCCAGAGCGGGCGCATCATGCCCCGCAGCAGCTACATCCGGCCCCACGTCACCATGGGATGAGCCGACAACACCCCATCCGACCGCGGACCATCCGGTTACGCCATTGAGTCTGAGCACTATATTCCCCGTGAGTCGAGGCCGCGGTCTCCACCATACCAGCCATGTTACTCCCCCCATCGTCCTGAGCCACGCGCCAGGCCCACCTCTCGTGCCTCGTCCATCTACGCTTAGCCATCCGCTGCACCGGACATGATGTCCGAGTGGGCGTCCATCAAGAAGGATCTCCAAGAGCTCTGTAAGCAAGTCGACCCTAGGCAGCACCACAATGGCCTATGGTTCCCCTCTCCATCCGAGCTGCCAAAGTACCGCAAGTACAACGGCTCAGGCAATCCTTACATTCATATCAAGGACTTCATCTATGAGTCCGCTCCCTACCAGCATGACCGCCGTCTCATGGCATATCTCTTCTGCCGGTCGCTGGACGGGCATGCTCTTGATTGGTTTTACTCCTGTACCTGAGGACGATGAGGACTTTGCTGTCGTGAAGGCCAAGTTCCTCGAACAATTCCAAGACAGGGTCGGGCCTGAATATTCCCTCACGGATCTCATAGCTGAAAAGATGAAGCCGGATGAGGATTTCTCAGCATACCCGATAGGTGGAGGCAAATGGCCACCAGAGTTCCGGGGTACCTTCCAGAGGGGAGAAGGTGAAGATCATCATCGCCAACGCCACACCTGCCTACCACAACATTTTGGCGCTGAACGACATCTCAATATGCATCAGCTCTACAGCCGGGCCCAGTTCATCCAGACCAGCTCAAAGATTCTCCCATCAATCCATGTTTGAACCCCAGAAGTTCGTTTCAAAGGAAGCCTCAAGGGCCTGTCACCGAAGGCGTCCAAGTGAACGAGCAAGTAAGCGCGTTCAACCCTACGGCCAGAGCCAAAACCGCCAATACAATGCCAGGGTCAGAACCTTACCAATCCGCCACAAGGGCAGCAGCCGCGCCAATACAACCAAGTACCACCTCCTGATGGCTCTCAACAAAGGCGTCCCATGGCCCTAAGAGAGCTCACTATCCACCATGCGGAGACACTCTCCGACATATTCTTGGCCTGCTCTCCACAGACGCCATTAGGCTCCCTCTTGAGAGGCCTCTGAACCCAAGTGTGGATCAAACCCGATATTGTGTCTTCCACAGGCAGCCTGGTCATACCATCGATCAGTGTTTCACATTCAAGGACTTGGTGTATGACTTGCATGAGCAGAAAAGGATAGATTGGACAGCCTCCGGCAGGTGATCGGAGACATCAAAGAAAGGCAAAGACAACAACAACAGCAAAGGCAGCAGCGCCAACCACCCCCTCCACAACAACAACAGCAGCAACATCAGCAGCCACTGCAGGACCTCGGGATCGTCCACAACCCCTTACCTAACCATCCACCAGCTCCGAAAACCCACCACCACACAACCTGCCCAGGTAAACCCCATGTCCACCACCCTCCTCGCAAGCAAACTGGATGTACGATGATGAGCTGGACGTTCAGCAGATGATGGCCATTAACCAATATCCTATCCAATCCCAAACAACACAATCAGCCTACGCGGCTCCCCAATCAGTCCCTCCTATAGTTTCCATGGCCAACGCCGTCATACTGCCCGCCAGTTCAGCATATGAACCAGTCGCTAGTCCACCCATCATCTTACCTTTCGCTCCACCTGTCTCCATCCCTCTACCCCCTATCATATCCACTCCCTCACCATCATCCTACCACCACCTGGGCCGGACCAACCCTCCGCCGCCAACATATCTCCGCTAGACAGCCACCTATCAATCCGACACCCTACGGAGAGGGCGAGAGTCTTTCGCCACCCGTACCCGCCTATCTCCACCACCACCACTTCCACAAACCCCCAGCAGGTCCTGCAGCCGCCACACAACAGCAAGCTCAGCAACAAGCACAAGATGAGGGGTTGATTGAGCCACTGCTTGGAACCCACTATGCATCCTCAAGCACGGGACCATGTGCCAGCCAAGATCTCCATTCTGGAGTGATAAAGAAGTCTAAAGAGCACCAGGAAGCCCGAGGAAATTTCCTGCAGAAGGTGGTTGTGAATGAAGACATGATGGCAGACAAGCTACCTAGTGCCCTGGCCATGGTGACTCACGGGCCGGCAATCACATTTGCAGAAAGCGAATTAGCACCCCCAGAAGCCAGGAGGCTCCCCCTCTGTGTCACTTTAGTCATCAACCATATGGAAGTGGGAGCGGCACTGGTCGATACGGGGGCATCCATAAATGTCTACCCGCTGAGTACGCTAAGAGCCTGTGACCTGTCAGAAAGTATGCTGAGGCCGACGCCCACCACCATTGACGCTTACGACAATTCAGAAGATCTGCCACGGCATGGTGGCTGTGCAAGCCGAACTGGGACCCCTCGCCGTCACAGTGGACTTCTACGTCCTAGATATCGATCCCCATTTTAGGGCGCCATGGTTAGAGTCACTAGGAGCTGTGCCATCTACCGCGCACCAATGCCTGAAGTTCCCTTCCAAGGGAGAATCATCAAGATCAAAAGCATAGCCACCACCCACTCTGTAGATGCCCTCCACGATACCCACCTCCCAGCTTGTGGCTAGCCAACAAAACCATCGTCTCGGTGCTAGACATCAACTACCCCTGGAGCTACACGTTCCAGTCCCAGCGAGAGGTCAACCTAGCCCGGGTCAATGCGGTCAAGAGAAAAGAGCCGCTAAGTACAAAGGGGTGGCAAATTATGATGAAGTTGGGGTATGAAGAAGGCAAGGGCCTAGGGGCAGAGCTACAAGGTATAGTCAAACCCATCCCCGACATCGTCACGAAAAGCCGATGGGGCCTAGGGTATAGGGAGAAATCCAAACCATGGTCATCCAGCACATCCACTCTTAAGGCCGACCGAGAGCCACTCACCTGGACACTCTGGGTCATTTATCAGAGGGGCCTAGCCAAATGGATACAACACCGTGGTAGTCGAGGCAGAACTCTCACAGCACGAGGTGCATGGCCGGAACTTCTCTCGGCACATGGCCCCGTTGCTGACCTATAGAGCCCTAGAAGCCCTCCGTCCGACCAGGAGGAGAAAGACCGGAGACCCAGAGGCTGAGTGGTATAGATGGTTTGACATAGAAGCACCATCACCTTGTTCTGGGAGGAGGAGAGAACCTGGCCGCCAGCTGCAGAAGAATTGCTAGATCCACCCGTTGCTATCACGTCCAAAAGGCAGCTCATGAGCGATGCCTCAGACGTAGGAGAGCCAGACATCCCCTACGAGGAGGGGAAAACCGTTGACGAACTCTGGAAGGCACTGCCTAGCCATACACCCATCCCTCCTGGATTCCCTCCTTCTCAGTCTGTCCCATCCTCTCCTCCTTTGCTGATCCAACGCCCCTCAGCTCCTCACGGCGGCGCACAGCCTCCTCACACCCCAGCTCCCAGGCTGTCCTCTCCGCTCTTCAAGCTGATCCAGGTGACCACGAGGTCACCCTTCCTGTGCATGCTCTCCTCGATCTCCAAAAAAAAACGTCCACTTTCAAATGCACGTTGAGGTCGAGGAGCCGGCATACGTCCTGCACTCTACTGATCAGGGGCACCCTCGACTGAGGGTCCCCCCCTGCTCCTTCATTAGGAGCCATTCTCTTCGAGGACACCATGTCCTCCCCCAGTCCTATAGAGTCGTCTAGTTTAGGAGAGTCTAGGGTAGGTGAGTCTAGAGTAGATAGGCCTAGGATAGAGAGTCAGGTCAGCCCGCCATCCGCCAATTCCAAACACCGTCCTAGGAAGCAGCGGGAAAAAGCTATTCCCCGGAGATATCTTCAAGAGCTAGCTCGGCGGTGTCAAGCGCTGCTATTGATAGAGGAGTTCACGAGAGAAGCGCTGGTGTTCGAAGAAGTGTTTGAGCAGGATGGGGTGTTCATAGACGACGGGTTGGTGTCTACGAAATAATGAATGATGAGGACCCAGTCGATGAAGAGGATAGCGAAGTAGATGACGCTGCCGAAAAATATGCCAGTGGAGTAAGAAGGTTCGATGAGCCACAACGGCAGTGGATGAATCTACTAAGGAAGTCAACCTCGGAACAGAAGAAGATCCCAGGATTGTGATTATCTCAGCCAACCTCCCTCCGATGAAGAAGAGGAACTGGTGCAAATCCTGAGGGAGTACAAGGACACATTCGCCTGGTCTTACGAGGACATGCCCGGCCTAGACCCTCACTAGTGGAGCCGACTGGTACTGAAAGAAGGGGCAAAGGCAATCAAGTAGAAACTCCGAAGGTTCCACCACTCTAGCCCTGAAGATGAAGGACGAAGTAGATAAGCTCATTAAGGCTAGATTCATCAGGGTAGTGCTTTATCCGAAATGGGTGGCCAATATAGTCCCTGTCATGAAGAAAGACGGCAAAGTCAGAATCTGCATTGACTCAGGGATTTGAATAAGGCATGTCCGAAAGAGACTTCCCGCTTCCTCATTGATGTGCTAATCGACAATACTGCGGGTATGAGACCCTCTCATCATGGATGGGTATTCAGGATATAACCAAATCTGTCTATCTCCTGAAGATCAAGAGAAAACATCCTTCACCACGCCCTGGGGAACATACTGCTATGTAGTCATGCCGTTTGGGTTAAAGAATGGCGGTACTTATCAGAGGGCGATGATGGACATCTTCCACGATATGATGCAGTTATGTAGAGGTACGTGGATGACATCTTGGTGAAGTCAAGAACAGGAGAGAACACCCCGAAATCCTAGCCAAGGTGTTGCAGAGGTCTAGAGAGTATCAGCTGAGATGAATCGAAAAAATGCGTGTTCGGGGTCTCATCAGGAAAGTTGTAGGTTTCATAGTCAGTAAGCGGGGCATTGAGATCGATCCAAAAAGGCTAAGGCAATAGCAGAAATGCCTCCTCAAGAACATCGCACAATTAAGAGGGCTAATCAGGCGTTTGCAATTCATAGAAGATTTATCTCCCAGCATTCGCAAAGATGTCACCCATTTTATGATCTCTTGAAAGGAGGGGCAAAATTCGAATGGAATGACAAATGCCAAGCAGCCTTCGATGAGCTAAAAAGTTATCTCATGAATCCCCCAGTCTTACAGCCTCCTGTACCGGGAAATCGCTAATCCTGTATCTCTCAGTCATTGAGGACTCCTAGGAGCTGTCCTAGCACAACATGACGAATCTGGGAAAGAAAGGGCAGCATACTACCTCTCTAGGCTCTTCAACCCCGCTGAATCCAAGCTCACCACCGCGGACAAAACTTGTGCCGCACACGGTGGGTAGTCCAAAAGCTCAAGCACTACTTCCTAGCCCACGAGGTCAAGCTGATCTCAAGGATGGATCCACTCCGATATCTTCTTGAAAAGCCGTCCTTTCTGATCGGCTGGCACGCTGGCAGAGTTTCCTCTCCCAGTTTGACATATCCTTGTGGTCCAAAAGGCCATCAAGGGGTATGCCATCGCCGAGCATCTAGCCATCTCCACTCCCTCACAGCGACTCCCTTCGAGAGGAATTCCCCGATGAGGAACTCTCAGTCATAATCAAAGACCCCTTCTGGTCCCTTCATTTCGATGGTGCACTCAACTCTTAGGGGCGGGGCATTGGAGCCGTGCTGCTTACCCCGGAAGGCATTACCATCCCTCTTGCATATCAACTCACCTTCCCCGCTACCAACAACATGTCAGAGTATGAGGCTCTCCTTGCTGGTCTCAAGCATGCTTATCTGCTGGGGGCATCGCACCTCAGAATATAGGAGACTCTCAGCTCGTCCTACGGCAGGTGCTCTCAACTTACCGCACTCGTGACCCGAAGCTCAAGCCATATCAAGACCTGGTCACATTGTTGGCAAGGCAGTTCCGTAAGCTCATCTACATCCACACTCCTGTTCCCAAAACATCCTGGCCGACGCTCTGGCGTCGCTAGCCTCTCCCTATCCTTCCCTCTGAGTCGCCGGACTGAGACAATCATCGTCCAGCGTCACGATGTTCCATCTACCCAAGACCCTTGGTTTAGCGACCTTAGGGCAACCTTAGAAGAGAGGGCTAGGAAAAGAGGAGCGCAGCAAGTCATGTTAACTGAGCTCGAGGAGATCCTGAATGAAGAAGAACTGCCATGGTACTTTGAGATAGAACAATACTGCAGGGATGGAACATATCCTGAAGGGGCAAGCACAGAAGACCGTAGGGCCATCAGAAGAGCCGCCTTAAGGTACATAGTTGTCAGAGAAGTTCTGTACAGGCGAGCCCTTAATGGAGTCCTTTTAATGTGCCTTACCGATGACGAAGCTTGGAAGGTGGTGGAAGGGGCCCATGCTAGTGAATGCGGAGGGCACGTCAACAGTCAGATGCTAGCAAAGAAGATCATTAGGCAGGGCTATTACTGGCCAACCCTAGAGGAAGACTGTACCATCTACGTCCGTAGGTGTGTCAAGTGTCAACTCCATGCCGATAAAATCCAGCCCCCTCCTCCTCACTACACCCACTCTCCACACCATGGCATATTCTCCATGTAGGCTTTCGACATTGTCGGTCCTCTTGTGATTCTAATGCTCAAACCAAACAAAAGTCATTTATCCTAACTGCGACTGAGTATTACACAAGTGGGCAGAAGCTGAAGCCTTCACAGAAATCAAAGCATCCACGGTGTGCGCTTCATCATGAGAAACATCATCTCACGGTTCGGAGTGCCAAGCAGCATCGTCACGGACAACGGGCCGCAATTCATCGCACAAGAGCTCCAGGACCTCTGTAAGAAAAACAATATCACGCTGCATCATTCATCACCGTATTACCCACAGTGCAATGGCCAAGCTGAATCAACTAACAAAACCCTTCTTAAAATCTTAAAGAAAACCTGTGAGTCGCATAAATTCGCCGACTGGCCAGAGAACTAATACGGCTCTATGGCCTACCGCAACCTCCGTCCACACTCCACGGGACAAACCCCGTACGCTCTCACCTACGGGATGGGGTGGTAGTCCATATGAGATCCTAATTCCTTCACTAAAGTCCAACTAGACAAGGAACCTTAATCTTGATGAACGTCAAGAGGCGTTACTATCTATTGGAACTTTTAGACGAAAGGCGGCTTAGACAGCCGACCATGTGCTTCCTACCAAAGGCGAATTCAGGTCTTTTCAAAAGAAGGTAATTGAACGAAAATTCCAATTAGACCTAACGCCAGAGGAACCTGTCAGGTAAGGCCCAGCGGACCCGCTCGGGATACCGCTCCGGCTAGTCACTGACTGGCTGCGCCCGACCAAGGCCAGGGCCCTCTCCGACCCCTCATCTCGGATCGCAACATGTCGCCGCGATGCCTCTCCTCCCCCAGTTGGGTACGGAGGACCCCCAACCTCGGCACGCAGTCGTACCGCCTCCTCCTCCCCTCCTGGCGTCAGCGCGTCGTCTCCGCCGCCTCCTGCTGCCAGCGGGCCACCGCCTCCGCCTCCTGGCGCCACCGCACCACCTCCGCTGCCTCGGGGCGTAGGCGTAGCTCCGCCATCTCCGCCTCCAGCGTGGTCGTCCGCGCCAGGGCGGTCCTCAGCTCCTGCTCCTGTAATATCAGAAAAATCTTGTCAGAAATCACGAAAGAAGCAAAAAACCCAAGGGCATTTAAATAAGTAACTTACCCGCTCCCGCAGCTGGGCGAGGGAGTCCTCCGCTCGGGCCGTCGCCGACGCTAACTGGCCCTCCAAGACGGAGCGGCCGAGATCCTCTCGGAGGAGAAGCCCCTCCCACCATCTGTTGCGCACGGTCCAGCTCTGCCCGCTGCAAAAGAAATATCAAGGGTCAGTCAACCACAGTTAAAAATAGAAGGGTAGGGTGCAGAGTACTTTCCAGTGATCCACCACCCCGCCTGGAGGTCGTCTCGCTACTGGATCGTGGATGGAGAATGCCCTTGAGCGAGGAGATTCGTCCCTCGGGGTTAAGCTGCAAACACAGCCAAGTCAGTCACATAATCAACTAGAACTCAAAGAGACTGAAAGCAGTAAAATACGTACCGGTCGTCGGGACCCCTTGTACACCTGGGCCCCATACTTCCGGGCATAGGCTCGGAAGTAGTCCTCGTCGCTGGCAGCCTCGGAGACCACCTCCTTGCCCCGCCGCTCCCAGTCGTCCAGCTGCTCTCGGACCCGGACTGTCCAGTCCGTGACCTGCTGGATCCCGCGGAAGCTCTGGCCTGGCCTCTCCCATGCCCTCTGTCGGGTCGGGAACTCCACCACAGCCTGGTGGAGTCCCAGTGTCCACGCCACTAGCCGGTGGTGGAGCGGGACCACCGTGTTGAAGCAATGAAGCCAAATGTCCCTACCAAAGTAGGGACGGCCCCGCTCCACCCACGGCTGGGTGGCGTCGTCCTCCCCGACGTAGGGAGTCCACTGTACCTGCACACCACAAGTAAAGACCCGTCAGTCAATTGTCAAATAAGTAAAGTAAAGGAAAAGGTTAAGGCTAAAAGTACTTACATGTCCGAAGGGGACAGTGTCCAACGCATCATGGATGAGCGTCACCTGTCGCCGCAGGGACCGCTCGTCACGGCAAAACCGCCAGCGCTGCAGGAGAGGTACAGCGCCGCGTCGCCTCGCCACCCCGACGACCCAGGGAGGGGAGGTGGTAGTACGCCCACACCTGCAAAAGTAATACAAGTCAGTACCACAGTTAATTAAGACAAGCAGGAAAAATAACAAAGGCTAAGGGTGAGAAGCACACCTGTAGAAGCGGGAAGAACCCCGCGACGCCAGTCTCCCTGCTGGAGGTCCCCAAGCTGTCAAAGAGGTGGGCTAGGAGGGCCGCACCCCACGCATAGTTGCCCACACTGGACAGATCCTCCAGCAGGGGCAGACATCGGCAGCCAACTGGGTCCCCTCTGGTCCCCAGGATATCAGCTTCCCGATCACGAGGATCGGAATCGCCGTAATCTTTGTCAGCCGCCCTCCTTCCTCCTCCGCCAGCACGGCTCTGGCGTCCTCCGTCAATCGCGCCAGGTACTCCGCCTGCCCCTCCCGGTCCGGTGGCGCGCACTCGCTACCCCCAAACTGGCTTGCAGCGCCGTCCGCGCCGACCAGCGAGGATCTCTCTCCCCCCTCCAGCTCGAGGAGCCTCTCCATCGGCTCCTGATAGCTCGTGTAGGTGGTCCCGGTCACCGCCTGGCCGTCCACACGTAGGTCGGTGATCCGTACCACGTCCTCTAGCGTAGGGACCATGTGTCCCCACGGGAAGAGGAATGCCTGGCACTCCGGGTCCCACCTCTCCTTCAGGGCCTGGATGAGGGCCACGTCCGGCGTCAGCTCCTCCAGCCGCAGGAACAGGCCGAACCCCATGCCCTCCAATCGGCGAACCTGGAACTCCGGTAGGGCGTCGTAGACGGCCCGGATCACGGCCCATCCCAGCCGGGATCGCAACTCGCTCTGCACGCCAAGCAGCAAAAGGATCAGAATCAAAAGTCAAATTGCCAAACCACTCTCTGTCCTGACAAGGCAACAAGGGGTCCGTCGCCTTCCTAAAGGCGACAACCACCTGGTCGCATTCCCGTTAAAGTCACGACGGCCACCCCGTCGCCTTTTAAAAGGCGACAGGGTGGGCGTCGCCTTCCCACTGGTAAGGCGACGGGCCCTACATCGCATTACCAGGGTAGACCCAAAACGGAAAATTCCCGTTTTCCAGCCGTTCACGTCGGGCTAATCGCCCTACAAGCAAGTGCTATGCACTCTCCACTCCATACATTCAAGGTCTAGGGCTCGGGAGCCTACCTTTTTGGGCCCAATGGGCTCGTCCTCGTCGCCCGGCATCACCGCGGGCCCCTCCTCCATCGGCGCGACCGAGGAAGCCTCCGGGGCCGCCGTCGAGGTCCCCTTACCCGGTTGTCGGCGCCGGATGGACTTCTTTTGTCGCCGCCCCCCGCCATCGCCGCCTTGGCCTTCTCCGCCACCCTCCATCAACGGTCACCGAGGAGAGAGAGGAGGGAGATAGAAGAGAGAGAGAGAGGAAGGAGATGAGAGAGAGAGAGAGAGCTCGCCGGAGTAGTTCACCGGAGAGAGGGAGGCCGGGAAGAGGATCGCCGGAATCGCCGGAGCAAGAGTGAAGAAAGAGGAAGGATTCGAAAAGAGGGAAAGAGGAAGAGAGGCGCCCGGCCAGTATTTTGAATTGCCTCGGATCCTGTGAACGCGACGATGTCCATGTCGCCTTCCTACATAGGGTTGCGACAGGCCCTATGTCGCCTTTACTTTAGTGTTTGAGACAGAGTGTCTGTCCCTTCTTGATCGCGACACACCCTATGTCGCTTTCTCAGGTCTGTGAACAACTTCCAAAAAAGCTCAATGTTCATTGCAATATTCCATGACTACATCAAATAAAAGCTATAAAAAATCAAAATCAACAAGTTTCACTCCCACCACATCAAGTCACGCCAAGTCCCATCAAAACATCAAAAGTGCAATCAAGTCTATCTCTCTAGCTCACGGTCCCCTCAATGGCCGAATCTTCTCATGCTTCAAGAGGTACGCCTGGTACGTTTCCCGGTCCTCGTCAAGTCTCGGCTGGAGTGCATGGGTAGCGCACGCCCTCCACAAGGCCAGTGCGCTCCGCACGGCCTGCTCATCCTCCGGGTTCCCCAAGCATCGCTTCTTCACGGGAGGCAAGTGTGATGGCGGAAGCACTCTCGTCCTCGGCTTCCCGATCTATAGGTAGCACCACTGCGGGTTGTAGAGCACGGTCACCATATTCCCTATTAATTGCAAGTCCAAGCCGCGTCCGAGTGGTAGCCGGATCTCCACTCCACGAAGTGCCGCTACGCCCAAAGCAAAGTGTTCCACTGGTAGGGTACTGAAGTAAAGGCGCCATGCACTCCTAGTCTTCTTGTCCGCCGTCCTGCATAAAACCTTGTCGGAGAACTTGGCCGCGCCGCCAATAAAGTTCAAAGGATGGCACCCGAAGATCCGACTGTCGGTGGTGGGGTTGTCTACCGGTTTGAATTTAATCCTCACACCCACCAACACTCTAGAAGGATCATAGAGCCGTAAAGGAAACCTCCCGTGGAAGCCGAGGTAAGACCCGAGTAAAGATACGCCAAGACGGCGTGAGAGAGTGAAAGTCCTCGCCATACCCTACTAATCGCACTAAGGCTAGCATAGTCTATGAGGTGATCCCCGGACGGGAAGAGCACCACGCCGCACAAGCATACGGCCACGGCCTTGGCGATCTCCCGGTGGTCCACGCTCTTGTCCTTGCACTTGGATATGACCCACTTAGACAATGGCACTAGATGTATGAATTGTGGGCTAATTATGGTGTAGACATCCCCCGAATCGGTCATGAATTCTCCAAGAATAAATTTCGGGTTAATGGGCTCAACCGTGTAGCTTATGTTTTGCTCGTCCCCGGGTTTGGTCTTGGGAAGAGCAAGGAAGGCCTCAACCTCCTCTAGAAGGACGGTCGCCTCAAATTTGGGGAAAATAAAAGTATGGGTTTGTGGGGCCACAATTCTATCAAGGCCGTGATACTATGCCAATCAAAGAAATTTTGTGGTAGTTGTGAGCCGCTATCAAAACCCCACCCAAACCCCACTCTCTCAAGAACCTAATGACGTACATGGGTAAGGCTTTGATCATCGGGGCAATCCAAGTGAGCTTAGAGTAGCGGCGAGAGCCGGGAAGAGCTAGGGAAGAAAGGAAAGAGAGAAAAGAGGAGAACAAGAACACAAAATTAATGAAGAAATTCGGAGCATAAAATTCAAAACACCAACCACTTACCTCTCTCACTTCCTCGCTCCGGCTCAAGTGGTTGGGAACATCCGTAATCCTCATGAGAGCTTCAAAGGTCGCCCGAGCACGCTTCGGACCTTCGTAGACCGCCTCCCCACCCATGGGATCAAGAGGAGCTCTCTTCATGGCCATGGTAGCTTGCAAGACTTGAAGAAAAGAAGAGAGAGGTGAGAGCTCCGAATTTGGCCTCTCATCCCCTTTATTTATAGAGCCATGGTACTCCTATTCCTGCTAGGAAAGGGTAGGGGAGACCCATTAAGAGTAGGATCTTGAGTGGAGAGCAATAGGAATCCAAGTGAGAGACAAAACCAAGTCCTATGCTGAAGGCTTTTGAGCTCGGGCTGAGAAAACTGAGAAAGCGACATATCGACATGTCGCCTTCAAGGTGGCGATAGGCCTCGTGTCGCCTTCTTCAGTCAAGGGTCGCGACCATCCCTATGTCGCCTTCTGACCAGTCTGTGTTGTTTTGCTTATTCCTCTATGACTATTCAGGATATTTGCACATATGCTTTGATGTCATTGTTTGGTGCATTGTATCATGTCTATTTTATTGCTTTGATTATTGAAAATCCATAAAAATAAAAAAATGCAGGAAAATCCATAAAAATCAGAAATTCAGAAAATCAAAAAAGACGTCTGTCAGGTAAGTCAGGTAAGTATCTCTAACCCTAATCCCTTCGCATTACATATGATATCTACACTATTATATCAGCTCAAGGACCGGCTGGTTCCCAGTGTGTTCCAGGATCTGAGTTCCCCTTCATCAAAAACGAGGATGATCTAAGTGCACACTGCTAATCGCTGGATAGGCCGTTGGGTGATATGACTCGGGGACGACGGATTCTATCGCACGTCGGGGATGCGAAGTGTCTTGACCCTTGCTTATATTGTCTAGCAATACTATCCTTGAATACTTGTTATTTTCTCTCTTTCTTTGCATTCGTTTTATGATTTCCTTTTTCTTTAGCCCAACATGCATCATGTAGGAATTTTGAGCTTCATGAATCATGATTTGTCAAAGTCAGCTTCTCAATGATGTCCCAACCCAAATCCTCATTTCCAGACAAGAATTCCATTCCGAATTTGAAAGTTTTCCTCGAGCTTGTGCTCGGTCCAGTTTACCAGCCAGTTTACCAGTGATGGTTCCTATGCAGGATTCCTCTCATCCCTATTCATTACAACAGTCATTCCCTTTATCCCCGATCCGCTCATTAGTCGTGACCCGCTCGAAGGCCAGAGTCGAATCGACCCGTCGGGCAGCACCTATCCCCTAATGAACGAAACCTGCACGCTAAAGATAGCCAGGGTACCTCTTGAATCAGGAGGTTGATCATTCTTTTCTTTTGATTTTCATTCATCCCAAATAGGAACCATCCTCGCACTCTGTTCCCAGCCGTGTTCGAGGTCAGCTGGATAATTCTCGCTGCTTATTCGTCCAGAATGGGTGTCTCTTTACCTTGATGCCCGATTTTCAGCTCATTCCGCTTCATTCCGCTACATCGCCGTTTCACGTCATTTTCGCTCCATCACCGCTCCACTCCCTTGCAAAGCAGGCATCAAGGAGGGGCAATCTGTAGGCACCCATTTCTGACCCATAAGTCGAGCAAAATCTCTTGTTGTATCATTGATGCCCCACGTTGGCTCATCATCGTCAAGCTGGCTTTCTCCGATCATGACATCATTCCCATTAGTTCATCGCCCTGGAGGACTCTTCCTGGTCAAATCAATCTCTTTCACTATAAGCTCTCAGAGTATAAGTCCGATATTTCATCCCGAAGGCTGTGCATGGCTGATTGGACGCATTACATGTTGAAATGCAGAAAAGACCAGAAGGCGACAGGCCCTAGGTCGCCTTCCTGAAAACGACATCTCCTATGTCGCGATCCTAATTCCACATTTTAAATCCTTAGAAAATCACAAAATGACTCAAGTCAGTCTTCCATGTGAGGAAGGCGACATATCGAGCAGTCGCATTCAGAAGGCGACACCTTGGCCGTCGCGTTCAGGGCCTTAAACAGGAAACTCAATCCGAAGTCAATTTCGACCCATGCTATTGATGGTAATTGCTTCATTTAGATGTCCAAATCAAGTCCAAATCCTCTCAAATTCGGAGCAGACCTTCCTAACATGTTTCTTTCCGAGTTCCAATAGCCCTTGCACAGCCATACTTGCCCAGAGTCGGACTCTTGCCCATTATTCCTCTCAGACCCGAGTTGGGAATAATCACCCATAAGTACCTCGTCTCTGCATCTTTTTGGGCAAGGCCGGATTCTTTAGTTCGCTGAGCAAGAGAGCTTCATCTTCCACGAAGAGAGTTTTCCCTCCAGACGATCAGCAAGAGCCCTCCAGGGCGTTTTCCCATCGGCTACACAATCTCCTCTCCCTTCTTCTCTTTATTTCTTTGATTTCATGCATGCATAGCTTCGTTTTATTTCTAGTTTAGCATTAGATCACGACACACACACCTATTCTTAACACCCACAGGGGTTAAAAACCCCCAATCTCGTGAGTTCCCTCCATATTAGTTCATGATTCCATGCTTTTCATTGAATAAATCTTCTACACGAGTTCTAATGGGTGTTTTGTTTGTTTAAACCACTTTGGCAGGTGTTTAAAGGTCAGAGCAAGGTGAGGCTCTTGCCCCTCGGCCGGCTGAGGAGCAGGAAGATGAAGAACCCAAGTATCCATCCATTGAAGAAGAAGGCGACGACCGCTGTGTCGCGATCAAGAAGGCGTCATTGCCTACGTCGCGTTCACGTTAAAGCATCGCGACGCCCGCTCTGTCGCGTTATCAGGTACGCCTTCCTCTTCATCCTTCCTTTCCAAGGTAGTCAGTCCTCCACCTGAATATCAAGAGGCGACTGCGTTGGTGGCGATCACGGTCAGTTCCTAATCCCTACACTTTCACAATCAATTTCAAAAGGGGATACAAATCCCGTGATTACAACCCACCTCAAACCAGTCAAGAGGAGTATGACACGGTCGTCCATACAGAGCCTCAAAGGGTGCCATGCCGATGCTGGAATGATAGCTATTATTATATGCAAACTCAACCAACAGCAAGTGAGCTACCCAAGACCCCTGCCACTCCAGACAACAAGCTCGCAGCATGTCCTCTAAGGTCTGGATAGTCCGCTCTGAGTGTGGGTGGTAGGTAGAGCTAAATGCCAGCTCTATCATCAAAGCTCACTGTAAACTGCACCAGAACCCAGAAGTGAAGCGAGGATCTCTATCCGACATAATAGAGATGGGCACCCTGTGCAAAAGAACAATCTGCTCCATGTACAGTCTGGCCATCCTGCTCACACCTGAGCGAACTCTAATGGGCAAGAATCTGGCAGTCTTCCTTAGTCTGACCAAAAGCACCCAAATACTGTCATAACCTCCTACTGTCCTTGGCAGTCCACACACAAAATATGTCGTCACATGGTCTCACTTCCACATGGGAATCTCTAGCGGCTGAACAAGTCCTTCTGGGCGCTGGTGTTCGGCCTTCACCTACTGAAAGACCAAACACTTGACAACAAAAGCTGCTATGTCTCTCTTCATCCTGGGCCACCAAAACTGTCGTCTCAGCCTGTGGTACATCTTGGTTGACCCTGGATAAATCAAGTATCAAGACCCATGTGCCTTTCGCAACACTGCTCTCCTGAAAGACTCCTCAGCTAGTACATAGAGTCTGTCTCGGAACCTGACAGTACCATCATCATGTAGTTCAACCTTCAGAAGAAATAAGACTCTGTGCAACTCAGGATCTTTCTGTCGAGGCTCTATAACCTACCTGACTATGGCTGGAGGGACTAGCAAACTCCCCAGCATGCACTGCTATTGCCTAGTGGAGATTCTAGAGGACCCCTCTGCTACAGACTGCCACAACTGCTACTCTCTCAACATGAGGTAACTGATATGTGCTTTCCTGCTCAATGCATCTGCAACTACATTAGCCTTTACAGGCTGATACTCAATGCTGAAGTCATAGTCCTTCAAATACTCCATCCAGCATCACTGGCTCATATTCAAATCACTCTATGAAAAGACAAACCACAGGCCCTGGTGGTCGGTGCGAACCATAAATCTCACACCGTACAAGTAGTGACGCCAAATCCTCAAGGCAAAAACCACAGTTGCAAGCTCTAGGTCATGGGTTGGGTAATTCTCCTCATGGGGCTTTAGCTGATGCGATGCATAAGCCACCGCTCTGCCATGCTACATCAAGACTGCTCCTAAACCAATGCCGAAAGCATTTGTGCAGACCTTGAAACCCTCCATACCTGAAGGCAACACCAAGACTGGCACTGATGTAAGCAGTCGCTTCAACTCCATGAAGCTCTGTTCACACTACTCCGACCACTCAAAAGGTACTTCCTTCCTCGTCAAATGAGTCAGGTGTGCTACAATTTGTGAAAAATCTCTAATAAACTAGTAGTAGTAACCAGCTAAGCCAAGGAAACTGCGTGTCTCTAACACTGTGTGTCATCTCTCCCACTGCAAAACTACCTCGACCTTCGCTGGATCTATAGAAACTCCGTCACTTGAGATCACGTGCCCCAAAAAGTGAACTTGCTGCATCCAAAACTCACACTTGCTGAGCTTGGCCTACAGCTGGTGCTCTCGTAGAGTCTACAACACAATTCTCATGTTCTGAGCGTGCTCCTCCTCTGAAGTAGAGTACACCAGGATGTCGTCAACAAACACCATGACAAACTGGTCCAAGAACTGGTGGAACACCCTGTGCATCAGATCCATAAAGACCGTAGGTGCATTGGTGAGCCCAAATGGCATCACCAAAAACTCAAAGTGCCCATATCTGGTCCTGAAAGTTGTCCTCTCCACATCTGAATCTCTGATCCGCAATTGATAGTAGCTTGACTTTAGGTCGACTGAAGCTGATCGAAGAGATCATTAATCCTAGGTAGGGGATACTTATTCTTGATAGTCACTTGATTTAGCTTCCTGTAATCAATACACAACCGCAGACTATCATCCTCCTCCTTCACAAACAATACTAGGGACCCCCAAAGAGAAAAGCTAGGGCGAATGTAGCCTTTCTCCAATAGCTCCTCTAACTGCTTCTTCAACTCTCGCAACTTTGCTGGTGCCATGCGGTACTGTGCCTGTGCAAAAGGTGCAGTGTCAGGAACAAGCTCAATAGTAAACTCAATCTCTCTATCTAGTGGTAGACAAGGAGTTCATATGGAAAGATGTCCGAGAAGTCACAAACCACTGGAACAGCCTCCATACCACAAGGCGCATGGTCAACAAGTACAACAGTAGCAAGAAAACCCTGGCACCTAGGCCAAGAACCTCCGAGCTCTCAAAACATAAATCATAAAACGGGAAGTAAGAGGTATGATACCCTGAAAGTAGAAGACAACCCCTGCAGGTATCTAAGGTACACCCTCTTTTTCTTGCAATCCATTATTGCATCATACTGCTCGAGCCAGTCCATACCCAGAATCACATCAAAATCCTTTAACTACATAGCAAACAACCAAGCTGGCAAACTCTGACCCTGGACTTGCATTGGTACCTCCTCAACACAATATGAGGTAAAGGCAAAATCTCCTATTGGTAGCTCCACAACAAGCTCACTGGACACTCCCATGTCCAGCTCGCCAAAGGAGTCTAAGAACTCGTCGAAAACAAAAGAGTGGGAGGCACCGGAATCAAACAAAACTCTGGCTGTAAGAGTGAAAATAGTCACAATACCTTCCATAAGCTGAGCTGCCTTTGCCTCTGCTCGGGTCATGTGCATGACACGAGCTCTGGTCCTCAGCCTGCCTTTACTCGAAGTTTGCTGGTGCTGCTGCACAGGAACTTGCTGCTACTGCTGCGTATGCAATTGAGGCTGACTCTGCTGCTGTGGGTCTCAAGGTAACAGGGGGCAATCTCGCGCCATGTGACCCAGCTGGTCACACTGGTAACACCTATCGGAAAGAGAACACTGGCTCTGCTGCTGTGGCTGCTAGGAAGGCTACTAAACACTTTCCACTGAAAGCTGCCTCTACTCAGACTGCCTTCTGTCATGACGAAACCTCCTCCTAGACCCTGACCTCGACGATGTCCCAATAGAGAATAACACAAAGGGAGTCATGGTCCTCAGAGTCTGCTGGGAAGTGCTCTGCTGTGACCTCTGTCGGAATGGACCCACGTGTGTCTGAAAAACTCTGGTCTGTCCATGGGTCCCTAAAGTGTCAGCCTCTACAACTGCCACTATCTGATAGGCTGCGTCCAAGTCAGTGACCCAAGCAACTATCAGTTCCTGCCTGAGCTCTTGCCTCAGCCCTCTCACAAACTGTTGGGTCCTCAAGCTCTCGTCTGCCTTAATCTGGGGCGTATAGCACCCTAAGTCCACAAATCTGCCTCTGTATTGGATCACTGTCATCTCGCCCTATGTCAAGTCTAGTAACTAGTACAACCTCTCAGTCCTAATGTAAGTGGGGCAGAATGCTCTCTCAAAAGCTACCACAAACTCCTGCCACATGATCTGCCAGAGCGGGTGAGACTGAAAAGTGGTCTCCCACTCCGAAATCCACCAAGCTAGTGCCTAGCTCTGTAACTGATAACTCTCCAATAGGACCCTCTCCTCTACTACACACTCCATGGAACGGAAGGTCCGCTCCACAGCATCTAACCACGACTGAGCTGCATCTGTGTCTGGCTGCCCCTCAAACTAGGGAGCCTGAAACTACAAGAACTCCCTCAATACCCTCCCGTGACCTCCTTGAGGTGCTAGGGTGTCACGGTGCTGGGCAACTAGATGCGCCATCCCCTCAAGGAAACAGGTCTAGTCAAACTCCTGTGCTGCCCAGTGAGGGGGTGGTAGCAGTGGTGGTGCAACACCACTGTGTGCGTCCTGTAGTCCAGGCTACGCCTGCTGTGGTGACGGAGCATCCCGAGTCTCCTATTGAGGTGCCTGCTCAGCCACCTCCTCAACACGATGTCACCTCGGTGCCATATAGACCTATACAGGACATGCACATAATTAATACATAAAATTACTCCAGTTTTTCTTTCTGCTACTGTACTCTTCATGCTCTAAGTTACCAACTCGGACATTTCCTTATATGTCTCGACAGACCAGGCTCTGATACCAACTGTAATGACCCAGAATCCGAATTACTAGTTACCCACTAGTAACTCAAACCCTGAACCGCCACCCATGAGCTGAAGCTCGGTAGGGTAAGAGAAAGTGCCTGAGGAGAACATATAAGCAAATGTACAAACTACAGAAACTAAAAGTAAACCACTATGAATATATCAAAAATGGTACAACTCAGAGCAGATCTAACAAAAGTAAAGAGTACAGCAAGAATGTATACAAAAGTAGCACTCTTAGCAGCTAAGTGGGACCAGCACCGGAGTGACTCAGCTCCTCAGCACCCGAAGCCAACGACGAACCACCTGAAAGGGAAGGGGGTGAGTCTCAAGAAGAGACCCAGTAGGGACACTAACCCCCACTGGTAAACAGCACTAAAAGAAGTGCAAGAAAGTAAACCACAGTAAAGGAACACTGCACTAACACGTAAGAATCGGTGGTGTGATGCCCAACTCCTCACAGGAGAGCATCGGAAAAACTAGAACCTCGTAGGCCTAACAATACACAATAAACACAGCAACAACCACAAGCTCACACACAAAAGGGTAGGACCAGATAGGGTCTATGACTCGGCATCTCGACACCATAGAGTCCTCATACCCTAGCCACGTGTTCACACTCAGACGCTCTCCCTCGCGTTTGGTCCTCAACTGATTTTCCCCTACGCTAGACTCAAACAGTGGAGAAGGGGCCCCACGGAAACTGGCTCGTAACTACCACAAGGGGCTCGCACTGGACGGAGTCTCACTCGATGCCTAGGCTCACCGGCAGAATAGCTCAACGCTAGTCATCCAGACGGAGCCCAGCTTAACGTCCAGAAGAAACACAACACAACACAAGCACAACACAGTACAACACACGCACAGACAGAGACGCTCTCAACGTCTCGCACACTGTGCCAGAAGGTAGACACCGCGTGCCTGAGCCTCACACACATAGAAGGGGCATCAACTGCTGGGACCTACCTATAGGTTGACAACAATCCCAATTGCCGTTAACCGCAGGAAGACGTCACAACCTGTGCCGTTAACCCAGAGTAAACAACACAGCCTATGCCGTCAACCACATCTTGACGTCAAGCGATCTTGACATCAAGTTCATCCTAAAAAACTAGTTAGCCACAACCCTGCTGTCAAGTTCATCAGCTTCCAGCAATTGATACGGCCCTAGGCCGCTCCCCAGGGCAATCTAAGCCCCTAAAACCAGAATTGATGATGGGAACGCTTTCCCTCATAAAAGGACATCATCATAAAGCCGAAAAACATCGATCCAATGCTTGGATCGAGCAAAGCATATAAAAATCATCGGCATGGAAAACCCTTCCCAAAAACGTGATTTACACGCAAATCACATGCATGGATTATAAAATAAAAGATCTCAGGAAGCTTAGGGGTAGGATCCCTACCTCAAGACGCTGGAAAACCCCAAGAAAACCTCAAATCGCGTCATCGCCCATGCACACCCCGCAAGGTACATCTCCCAAATCCGCCGTCTTCTCGCTCGATCGAAAGCCGCCACGAGCACGATGATCTCCCCACAAGCTCTCGTCGCCTGCCGAAAGTAGTGGGGAAGAAGGTGGTGAGGGTGGTGGGTGGAAAGAGGGGAAGAGGGTGGAACGGGGGTCCTCAGGTCTCCTTAAAGGAACAGGTCCGGGAAAGTTGATGTCAACCATGGTGCCGTCAACCTCACTGCCTAGAACTTGACGTCAACATCGATTGCCATCAAGTTCAACACTCAGAAGATTCCAGAAACCCAGGTAGGCGTCAACATACCCTTCCATCAAGACCAAGTAGATGGCACACTCTCCGCCGTCAACCCACTGTTGACGTCAACCAAAATGTTATGAAATGGCCCAATAAGGGTCCCATAAGGCCCATGGTCTTACATACCCTCTCCCTAGGGGAGTTACTTCTTCTATTATTGCTTTGCTCCCGAAAGTTGAGGATCATTATAAGAGAAGTGGGATTTATCAACGACTTTATGTCAACAGTTAAAAATAGTCGTTGATATTTAAGATATATGTCAATGGCTACCTAGAGTTGTTGACATAAGTGTAACATATGTCAACGGCTATTATCGTCATTGACATAAACTTAACATATGTCAACGGCTACAGGGATCCGTTAACATAAGTCTAACATATGTCAACAGCTGCAATGAGTGGTTGACATAAGCTAACATATGTCAACGACCAACAGTAGTTGTTGACATACGATACGCTTATGTCAACGGCCCATAGTAGTCATTGACATATAGATGAAAAAATGGCAGGATTTTTCCCACTCGTTGAACAGCAACTTGTCAATATTTGTCAACTTTTCATATATGTTATATTTTTCAGCGGCTATATAAACCATTGACATATACTCAACTTTTCATTAAAAAAAAAAACCCACCCACCCATCTTGCCCCCTCCCTACTCTCTCCCCACCCCGACCACCTCCCTGCTTCTGCTCTCTCCTCACTGCCAGCAACCTCTTCGCCACGGTGCTACACTAGGCTCTCTCTATCTCTCTCTCTCCTGTTGGGTTCACATATGTGATGTTTGTGATTACATGTTTTTGATGATGAACAATTTAAATTGATGTTATGTGAATGGTTGAAACATGATGACATTGACAAAGTCAAGCAAGATATAATCATATCAAAACATGCTTCATTTGATCATCTACATGTTCATTATATCTCACTAACAAGGTTCTTTGATGTAGGTGTGATTGTATGCAAAACAAGTGTTAAAATCAAGAGCAAAAGCTCAAGAAAAAGTCATTAAGCAAGTACCTATCGATAGCCCTACAGGTACCTGTCGATAGCCAAGCACAGGGAAGACATACAAGTCACTGGAAATTCAAGTAAAGGAATAGCTGTCGACAGATGCAAGCTGCATGTCGACAAATAGAACCAGTTCTGAAAGCTGTAAGCACTGTTGAAGTGTGTCTGTCGACAGATGAAAATCGCCTGTCGACAGCTACACACAGGAAAGTCCTTCCCGGAAGACCAGTGTTCTGGAAATTGAAAACCTATCAGTACCTGTCGACACATGAACAATGACCTGTCGACAGACGAAGGGAAACTTCAATTCCGAGATTTAGCTATGTTCCGTATTTGGGTGTTTCCTTTTACCACGTCTCTCCTAACTTGGACACCCATATATATAGAACATAAAGAGTATTTTCGCAGCAAGAAGCCACCATACCAAAACCCTAAAGAAAACCCAAGAGAAAAGCTTCTTCCTGCTGCTCTGCTTCAACTCTCTACCCAGCGCGGGGAAGATCCATCTTACGAGCGGAGTTGAAGTCGATTCGTCCATGGTTCAAGCTTCTCCATCAACTGATCTTCATCCAAACGAAGCTTGGAGTTTCTCTAGATGACCAACGAGAAGAGATCTACATCTGGATTTGATTCTTCATCTCAGAACTCTTCTCCTTCCATACTTTTCATATATCTGTGTGTGTGTGTACTGATTGGAGATCAGTACGTGGCGTTTGTGGTAGTGTGTGTGGTTTGTGATCTATACAAGGGTTGTGTATAGATCATAGTGTGTGGTGTGTTGATTAGATCAAGGCTAAAGGATCTAATCTATTGTGGACTTGATCTAGCATGTGTGTGTGTGGTTGAACCGTTGTGCTCGTGTGTGTGTTGTACTCGGTTCTTGAGTAGTGTGTCCTCACTGTGTGAGGGGTGGATGTAGGAGTCACGTGGTGTGATCTCCGAACCACCTAAAAATTCCTTGTGCACTGTGGTTTGATCTGTATTGCGCTAGATGCATGCATAGGGATTTCATCTACACACTAACTGTTAGTTTACTCACACACATTGCATCAGATCAGCGGGGTTTTAATTGAGTAGATATTTTAATCCGAAGTAGTTTTTAAATTGCATAAGTTTCCGCTGCAAATCTATTCAACCCCCCCCCCCTTCTAGCTTTGCCGTTACCGAATAACCGATCCTAACAATTGGTATCAGAGCCTGGTTTTTTGTTCATCGGTTGTGTTTTGGGAGATCTGTCTTTGTGTGCTTAACCGCTCTGAGTCCTAACACTATTTTTTTTTTTGTTGAGCGGGTTTAAATCTGATTCTGATCTGACTTGATTTGCTTGAACTGATTGATTGCCTTTTAATCTCACTCAATATTTTGTTGATTGGTCTAATCATCTGAAACATATTCAGAAATATGGCTAAGTTCTCAAGCATCATAAATAGACCTATGATAATTGAGTTTGATGACAAGGTTGATAAAATGCAGGTCTCCTCTATGAAAACATGCAAGTCTAGAAACAGAACGGAAGAAAAATGCTACATGGCTCATGGAAGCTCAAGAGGCTCTTCCCGTTCAGACGACTCTGAAGGATCACATATGTCAGAGAAGTCAAGAAACTCTCAAGAGTCAGGTAAATCCAATTCAGATCCATTTGATGCATCAATATCTAATTCTGATTCAGAGGATGACATTTCCTATGATGAATTGATAGAATGCTATGAGCACTTGTCCAATCAATTTAAGAAGGTAAAAGCTCAAAACAAGAAGCTAAAAGAAAAATTGGAGAGGAATGGAATGATAATTGATAATGCTCAAGCATTTTATGAAGAAAATGAAACATTGAAAACGGAGAATGAAAAATTGGAAAAGGAAGTCAAAAACTATGAAATCAAGTTTTCTAAGTTAAAAGAAGATCATGATCATGTGGAATCAGAAATTTTGGATTTGAAAAATCAAAATGTAAAATTGAGTGAACATAATGAAAATCTCAAATTTGATAATGATCAATTGAACAAACAAATATCCAACATGACCCATGATCATCAAATAAAAGAAAAATGCAACCAATTGGTTGAGGATCAAACAATCATCTAAAAAAGAAAATTGAATGCTTGTATCATGACAGACCATTAAATGATGAATGTAACAATGAGAAGAAGAAAATTGTTGACTTGGAAAATCAAGTTGTTCAAAGTGAAATTGAAAAGAACAAAATAAAAAATGGTATGGATGTCATGACAAGCCAACTTCAAACTTCTGAAAAAGAAATTGATGCATTGAAAGCTGACAAAGAAAAATTGACAAATGAACTTGAAGTGGTTAGTGAACAAAATTAAAATTCTGAAAAGAAGGTTTCTAAATTGAACAAAAATGTTGCAAATAGGAAGAATCATGTTTCAACTGAAAACCAAAAAAAGAAAATGAAAAAGGAACAGTATTCTACAAGGTTTCAGCATCTCCTCCATCAGCTCAAAAATCTCCAGGGCAATCTCCATCTCCACATCATGTCAAGAGCTATCAAAGGGTACCACCTCCATCCTTTCAACCCAAGGATGATCAAAGGTATTCTAGAGGAGTTCAGAAATTTCAGAAAATGCATTCTAACTATGGTAAGCTCCAAGTAATTGCTCAACCCATTTGTTTTAAATGCAATAGATCTGGTCATCTTGCTAAATACTGCTGGAAGAAAAATCCACTCTCACAAATATGCTAAAACAGTTCAATGTTATACATGTCATCAACATGGACATTTGTCTAAGAACTGTTGGCATAAGAATCATGATTTTGTGCATGTTTCCAAGCCCCATGATCATAATTCCATTAATGAAAGAAATACATATATTCCAAAAATAAAATCACTTTGGATTCTGAAATCATTGTTGAATTCTAAAGTTGATGTCAATGCAGGACCCAAGTAAGTGTGGGTTCCAAAACTAGCTTGATCAACTAGATGAGATGTCTTGCAGCCAAAGGTTATAAATGGATTCATGACATTGGCTGTGCAAGGCAAGAAATGATTGGAGAACAAAGGTAAATCTTTTTTTTTTACTGTGATTGAAGACTGTTCAGGTAAAATCTCCTTATCACTTCAGAATTGAACTGCTAGAGTTGAAATGGACCTTCAATCTTATCTGAGCAATGAAAAATGTGCCTTAATGCTATCCCCACATGACAATGCCTCTTAGCAATTGGAATCATGCCATGTCTTCTTACTTGCATAACTGTGCTCATGACCTCTTGAGCACATCATTTGCTTTGACCTCTTGGTATATCAAATGATGACATGTGGAAAAACAAGTTATGCTTGTTTAGAAACTATCATTATGCGTGAGTAAAAATACTCCGCCAAGTACCAAAAGTCATGTTATGCATAAGGCTAATTGTGTGCATGATAACATGTGAATTGCTTGCTATTATCTATGCATGTGTTATGAGGGAGTAAATTTGAAAGTGCACAAAAATGTTTGCAAAATTCATTGAATATCATGTTTGTACTAATTCTGTGTAAATTGATTGATATGCAAATGCTTGAATTGCTTGAATGTTGGATGATCACATGCACACATTATGGGGGAGTGAGTTAAGGCTTGGTGAGTGAAATTCATGAGGGAAAATCTCTATTTTTGATATGTCCAAATTCCCAAAGCATGTAACTCAAATTTCTCTCCATTCTCAGCCTTAAAACTGATTTGTCAAGCACCTGTCGATAGATCTCAACCCATCTGTCGACAGACAATCTCAATTTGTGTCCTCCCAAACTCCATTCTTTCAGTATGTGTGCATCTATCGAGAGGAATAATTCCATCTGTCGACAGACATGTTCTCCCTGAAGCAAGCTTTTCAATAACTGTTTGCATCTATCGATAGGCCCATTCTTGCTGTCGAAAGATACACATTTTCTGTGAATTCTTCATCCTTCTTCATCCTTTCTTCATGAGTATGTTTCCATTATTGATGCAAGGGAAGAATTGGGTATAAATATTCATTATAATCTTTCATACTCACATAGTATCAAGACATCGATTTAATTACAATGATTTTGAAATAATATTTTGTGCTTGAGTCTAGGTTGTATCATCTAGAAAACATTGAACAAATCTAATGATTTTAACCTAACTCACTTGAATAACTCCCTTGTGGATAGTCATATTCCTATATGGATTGACAAGTAAGAAGGTTTTTTGAACTTCATGTCTTTACATTGGCCTTTGACCTTAATTAACCTTTTGAACTTGATTTTCTAACTTAAAAAAAAGGAGAAAAGCTACCTATTTCTAAACTCAAAAGTTCATCAAAGTTATTTGAAATGGGACAAAGGCAGAACAATGATGAGCATCACTGAGTAACCGGAGACATGGGCATCACAAATGTCTATCTTCGCGTCAAAAAGTCTATTCATTATCTCTAAACAATGGTATGATGGTTATTCACACTGAGTAACTGGGGGTACGGGCATCATAAATGTCTACCTTCACGTCAAAAGGTGAAAGTGATCCTAATTACCACTTCTCCCACTCTCACTTGATAAAAGATAATGTTCAATGCTTGAAATAGAGTGAAGCCTCCATGTTTTTAAATCAAGGGCAATGAGTTTCTATTGTCAATTATTCATGTGGACATTGCCTTCATTTACCAACTGAACATCACCCACTAAGGTATATGGTTTTCTTCAATGTTTTTGTTCAAAGGGGTTATCTTATTTTCATATGTTTTTGAACGATGTATCCTAAATATTATAACTTGAGATTCCCGAGTATTATCTCTTAACCATTGTAGAATTTTTATGTGTCTTAATTCTAGTGTTTATGACACCTTGTAGTGGATATCAACCCATTCTTAACCTTGCAATCCTATTTGAACACTCATTCCCCACTCAAATCTTTCACAGTTCAGTTCTGGGGTCAAGTAGGTCTTTGCTTCATTCTTACCCATGTGTGCACTCACTATCTTTTTGAATGTTGTAAAAAGGGGGAGAAACATCAATTGTATCAATTGCAAATTTTGTCATCATCAAAAAGGGGGAGAATGTTGGGTTCACATGTGTGATGTTTGTGATTAAATGTTTTTGATGATGAACAATATAAATTGATGTTATGTGAATGGTTGAAACATGATGACATTGACAAAGTCAAGCAAGATATAATCATATCAAAACATGCTTCATTTGATCATCTACATGTTCATTATATCTCACTAACAATGCTCTTTGATGTAGGTGTGATTGTATGCAAAACAAGTGTTAAAATCAAGAGCATAAGCTCAAGAAAAAGTCATTAAGCAAGTACCTATCGACAGCCCTACAGGTACCTGTCGACAGCCAAGCACAGGGAAGACATACAAGTCACTGGAAATTCAAGTAAAGGAGTAGTTGTCGACAGATGCAAGCTGCCTGTCGACAGATAGAACCAGTTCTAAAAGCTATAAGCACTGTTGAAGTGTGTCTGTCGATAGATGAAAATCACCTATCGATAGCTACACACAGGAAAGTCCTTCCTGGAAGACCAGTGTTCTGGAAATTGAAACCTGTCAGTACCTGTCGACAGATGAACAGTGACCTGTCGACAGACGAAGGGAAACTTCAATTCCGAGATTTGGTTATGTTCCGTATTTGGGTGTTTCCTTTTACTACGTCTCTCCTAACTTGGACACCCATATATATAGAACATAAGGAGGAATTTTTGCAGCAAGAAGCCACCATACCAAAACCCTAAAGAAAACCCAAGAGAAAATCTTCTTCCTACTGCTCTGCTTCAACTCTCTGCCCAGTGCGAGGAAGATCCATCTTACGAGCGGAGTTGAAGTCAGTTCGTCCACGGTTCAAGCTTCTCCATCAACTGATCTTCATCCAAACGAAGCTTTGGAGTTTCTCTGGATGACCAACGAGAAGAGATCTACATCTGGATTTGATTCTTCATCTCAGAACTCTTCTCCTTCTATACTTTTCATATATCTCTGTGTGTATGTACTGATTGAAGATCAGTATGTGGCGTTTGTGGCAGTGTGTGTGGTCTGTGATCTATACAAGGGTTGTGTATAGATCATAGTGTGTGGTGTGTTGATTATATCAAGGCTAGAGGATCTAATCTATTGTGGACTTAATCTAGCATGTGTGTGTATGGTTGAGCCATTGTGCTCGTGTGTGTGTTGTACTCGGTTCTTGAGTAGTGTGTCCTCACTGTGTGAGGGGTGGATGTAGGAGTCACGTGGTGTGATCTCCGAACCACCTAAAAATCCCTTGTGCACTGTGGTTTGATCTGTGGTTTGATCTGTATTGTGCTAGATGCATGCATAGGGATTTCGTCTACACACTAACTATTAGTTTGCTCACACACATTGCATCAGATCAGAGGGGTTTTAATTGAGTAGATCTTTTAATCCGAAGTAGTTTTTAAATTGCTTAAGTTTCCTCTGCAAATCTATTCAACCCCCCCCCCCTTATAGCTTTGTCATTACCGAATAACTGATCCTAACATCTCCCCCACGGGCTGCTCTTCTTCCCCATTCGCGCTTCTTTCTCTTGTGAGCCCATCCGGAGCCCCCGCCGCACCCATGACCATGCCCAACTAGAGCCCCCACTGCCCCCACGACCACGACGCCCTCGGCAGCGGCCGGACCTGCCACCGCCTTAGTGTAGCGATGTGACACCTCTCTCGGCTAGTTAAGGGGTGACACTTACACATAAATTGGATTAATCATACACACATTTTTATGGGAAGTCTTCTGTCCTGCATGAGATTCCTATGGAGACCAATCACAAGAGCAGCACATAGAAGGACATCATGTAACGACCCTCCTTGTACCGGTACGGTTATACCAACCCACGTCGGTACAATGAACGTCGCTACAGTGGGACATTTACCCAACACGTTCAATAGGCTGAGATGTACACAAATATAAACATATAACAGCGGAATAGAAAGGACTGAATATAACGATCTTATTCCATCATCATCATAAATCCACAATCTATATAGTACAAAAATGAACTAAACATTTCATAACTGAAAATAAATTACATTGTCCACTACTGAATTACACAATGTCCTTTATTACATACTAGGAAAAGAAAGTACAATAAGAAATTCTTCCACAATGGTGCTCCTCCTCACGCTCGGAGTTGCTCCCAACAATCTCCTCCCAAGATATGGAGATACTTGCACCTGTATGCCGAAGCAAGAGTGAGTCTAATAGATTCAGCAAGTAAACCCATGCACATTATCCATACATACATCATATTCACAATGAAATTTCTAAAGAGACAAACGGCACATATATCATGGTTCAAACAATATCTACATCCTATGCATGCAGTTCTTGTAATCCTAAAAGACATGATACATGCTTTATGTTACTACTCACGTCAGGTATTAAACCTATCACATGATTTCTACACATTCATTAACATGCTAGTTCAAATTAAACTTATCTCATTCATGCAATAATATGAAAGCAAGTTAGGCATGTAAATTCACATATTGAAAGAGACATATCTAACATGGATCCTATACACATTCTCACATACATGACACAATTATATACATAAGTAGCTTGCTGATTTAGTATGAATTTAACACATTCATGTAACAATTTACATTGTTCACATTGTTTTATACCGGATCACATTGTTCACATTTACACATATCATTTTTACACATTTTACACATGTCCATTATTGTTCAATGAAAGCCTATCATGATACTTCTACTAATTTCATAACACATGGTGTATGGTTTATGTTCATTCCACAATAATATACCTATCACATGCATATCACATTTTTAAACACAATAAGCTTGCTGTTTTGACATGGACCTAACACATTCATATCATATTTCATAATTTTACATGCTACCACATTGGTTTCACACATTCACATATTCACTTACACATTGCAAAATTTTCACTTATACACTATCACATTATTCTCATTTAAATTGTCGTTACACATATTCCAAACCACCACTAGAAGGACACACATAACACATAACACATACACATAACACATAGACGCCACCTAGGCAACACAGTGACGAATCTTGGTATTGCGCAGACCGGGAGAAGCCCTCTCCACCCTAACCGGCAGTACTTGTCCACCTCCAGGATTTCATCCTATTGCCCATAGGATATCACACACATGAACCTTCACGTGGGGACTTTACCACAGTACGGTTCCACAGCCCTCTATGGAAGCAGTGTCACACACGACACATTTTACATATTCCAATTTTTAACACACACATTTCATACAGTTTACACATGGCTCTGTTTTTCCCTAACTTGATGCTACTGTTGACAAAATTTAAACACTCAGCAACTTACTCTAATCATGCTGAAAACACATTATCCAACCATAATCATGTTGAGCATGCATTAATAGCTCATTTTCACATGAAAATTTCACAATATACTCTGATGTTGCCCAAATCATATGAGATTTTAACCACAGGCTGTTTGAAGGTTTCAGACCACATTTGCAAATTTTCATATTTTTCTGCACTATATTAAATTTACATAAAATAAAACATTCAACCACATGGCATTCATAAATCAGTTATCATGGAAGCATAATATCCTGGTCTATTTTGACAGTGTACTAATCTGCATCTATCATTCATATTACCATAGAACTTTTTCCTGAATTTATTTCACAACATACAATTTACTGTGAGTTTTACAAGAACCTACACATGTTTTCTATTTTTCAGTACAGAAATTGTAATAAATCACATGCTCACGGGAAAATTCCCAAATTTTTGAGACAGAGACTGACATACATATGCATGATCTGAAAAAAAATATGGCATTCAAATTCTTCACGAATCAGGTGAACAGCAAGCTATCCTATCCAAGATCTTTTTCTAACGTGCATTTCACATAAACCTAACAATTTATACTAATTACAGAAATTTACAAAAATCTCACAATGCATTCCATTATCTATATTACATTAGCATATAGCATTTACAATATATCCTCATGCAAAGAAATTTGGAAAAATAATCATATATAAGGAAGAACAGTTCCCTGTTCTGTCCTAAAGAACTAAACGGCAAAGGCTGGCCGTTCACAGAGGTTAACGGAAGCATCGTCTGCCGCCAACTGGAGATCTTAGCGGCAAGGGATCTCGCCGTTAAGTTCCTGTCTGTGCAGAAACACAAACCGAACTCCAAAGATGGGGGAAATGTGGGGTTCCAGGACACGAATAAAATCCCATAAAATACTTAAGACCTACTAGACGTATGTAGGGATAGTGTGGAATGGGTACTTGCCTTTGAATAAATCTACAAACGGATTACAAGGTCGGAGAAGCCCTCCTCGGCCAAAGCCAAGAAGCCTCCAAAATACCTCAACTCCGGCTTCTGTGATGATCCTCGCAGCACACCAGAGCTGGGGATGTGTAGCCTGATGTCAAGGGTTCCTCCTTGTCGAAGTAGATCGCCGGAAGAAGCCACCAGTCTTCAGATCTCAAGGCTCAAAGTTCTGGTTTCGCACAGGGACTTAGGGTTTCTAGGGTTTTCTTTGCCAAGAGACAAAGGGGTCTCTTCCAGCTGCTAAGGGGTGTTTCTATATAAGTCTAGGCTTGGGGCATACGTGGGCAGGGTCTGATGGGAGTTGAGAGCTGTTGGGAGACATCTCCCCAATCAGTGAGCAAGCAAATCTCGGGATGTCTGAACCTACTGCGCACAGAATTTCAGACATATAGACGTCAACATACATGGCCGCCTACTCAGAGTTAGCATCCATCAATATGGTCGTCTACTTATCCTTGGCATCCACTGATGTTTCCACCAACAAGGTCTTCGTCCAGAACATACAATCATACAGAAAACCATGTTTACTCTAAGTACATACATGCATGTTACATAATTATAATGTAAATACTTTCTTTTTTTTTTTAGCAAAGGAGGACATAGTGTCAGCGACCAGCTAAGTGCACTACTCCCCAGCAGGGAGTAATGTTATCACTCCCCTGGTGCAAAACACGTATGCCTAATATATATAAAATCAAGATAGGTACAATAAGCACCGGGGCATACCCCTACCAGAAACCCTTACAAGATGAAAGGCCAAAAAAACCACACCTCATACAAAAAATGCTAAGAAGCACTCCTGAAATTGGGCAGACCTGCCTTGTCCAAGAGTAAAGCACCTTTGGAGGTAGGAGGAAGTCCGGCAGCACACAAATAAACTTGGTTAAGTCGAGAAAGGCAAGCATGAGAAGCAAGGGAGTCGGCCACCTGGTTCCCTTCTCTGAAGATATGAAACACTTGACAATTAAGAACTTCAAGTAAAAGTAGGATATTTTGCCACCAATGAAGAACCGCCCAAGAAGGAGGAGTCTTGCGTTGAATGGAAGCAGCCAACACCAAAGAGTCAGTGAAAACGCTAGATAAGCTGAGATTGTTCTCCTTTGCCAACACCAACCCATCATGGAGCGCCCTGGTTTCTGCAATGATGCTGTTCCCTTCACCATAAAACACCGAGAAAGCCATCTTAAGATTACCCCTTACACCTCTAATGATGCCACCACCCCCACATGGGCCAGGACTGCCCTTGGAAGCCCCATCAACACTAAGACTATAATGAGTAAGAGGCGGCCTCCAACGCACCAAGATAGGCCTCTTTAGTTTAACTGTGGGCTTAAAATTGTAAGAGAGTAAGATCTGAAGATGAGATTGAGAGATTCCTTTCTTGAACACCACATTACTAAGAACGTGATTAAGAGAGGAAGTAACACTGCTTATGATCCGATGCTTGTTAATACAAATGCCTTCGTAATATTTGTTGCATCTGGCCTTCCAAATCTCCCACAACAGCAAGGTGAAGGCGTGAAGACCAACAAACTGAATAGCAGACGTGGTTGAGTGAACAATATTAACTAACTAACATATACATACATACATATATACACTAAGATAATATGTACATAACATCTACATATTTACACATAATACTATACACAACATTAAATCAATATATGAACAAAATAAAATGGCAAAAATTTGAGGGCCTTACACATCAAGTTAACTCACTTCACCGAACACCAGTGCCCGCAAGACAAAAACACACACCACAACTATTCATTTATTAAATGCCAGAAAGGATTTAACTTCGTCAATAATACAAAAGGTGGCATGGCCACAACTTAAACACCGTTTAACCTTGAGATCAACCATCCTGAAGTACAAGCATAGCAAAGGAGGTTGGCTTGGGAGGTAACTTCCTCAGAATGAAGCATCTGAAATGGGTTTGAACAAAGGCATGAGTTCTAAAGGAACTCAGTAAATAGAATCAAACGTAAGCTATAGAGTAGACATGGAGAATAATAAATGCACAAAGCAGATAGCATGCATGCAAGGATAGCCAGTTAAAGAGCTTAAACAAATCAAGGCATCATCAAATCTCTCCTGGGTGGTTTAACATATAACTAATCTCCTGTTGAAACAGGAAGCAAACATGTATGTATATATAACTAACTGTTGCCTAACAGACTGAGCCTAAACACCCACGCTTAACTTGTGGGACAAAACCGTCGTCACAGCTGACAACTCATGTATGATGCCAAACACGAGATTGCCCTAAATTACCATCTCCAAGAGAGAGTTATAATAGTTTGCCAACGAGGTCATAACATAGCATGTAGAAGTTCATGTAGCAATGACGAAAAGATCGAGATAACAAGGAACATCTGGTTATGCCTACCTTGGTGTGGGGAAAACCAATCCAAAGCTCCAAGAGGAATTGGGTGTCCCAGGCTGCTAGGAAGCTGTATGGCTCCAAGCTCTAACCCTCGGATTCCCAGCGGCCAAAAGACAGAAGGTTCTCTGAAAAGAAAGGTCACAAGGCTATAAAAGGGGTTTAAAGTTCAAAGGGGGAGATACTAACAAGGGGATCAAGACGCTTGGCCAACATGCAGGCCAAAGAGAGACACGAATCCAGTGGGAATTGACTAATGGGAGTATAAGTGGAAGATTTCCACATATTAGCAGTGTGATTTGTGGGGAAAGTATGAGGTATACAGACAAGCATCAGGATCCATGCCATAAAGTTGGCAGGCTAAAGGAGTGATGATGACAACCATTCCCTCAGTCTAACGAAAGCACACGCACTACGAGATTATACTCAACTCTGGTTTGTGAAGAGGACAGAGGGGACACCAATTGCTAACTGAAACATCGATTACGAGGCTAAAACATCGATTGCCAACTAAAACATCAATTAGCAGGCTAAAACATTGATTGCCAACTAAAACATCGATTACCAGGCTAAAACATCGATTGCCAACTAAAACATCGATTACCAGGCTAAAACATTGGTTGCCAACTAAAACATCGATTGCCAACTAAAACATCGATTACTAGGCTAAACATCGATTGCCAACTAAAACATCGATTACTAGGCTAAAACATCGATTGCCAACTAAAACATCGATTACCAGTCTAAAACATTGATTGCCAACTAAAACATCGATTACCAGGTTAAAACATCGATTGCCAACTAAAACATCGATTACTAGGCTAAAACATTGATTGCCAACTAAAACATCGATTACCAGGCTAAAACATCGATTGCTAACTAAAACATCGATTACCATGTTAAAACATCGATTACCAACTAAAACATCGATTGCCAACTAAAACATCGATTACCAGAGTAAAATATCGATTACCAACTAAAACATCGATTACTTAGCTTAAACATTGATTGCCAACTAAAACATCATAAGTCGAAGTTCCACTTCGATTGACAATGATGTAACAAGATCCAGTTGAAGCTTTACTTCATCCGAACACAATTTCTTCAATGGGAAACTCAAACTGAGGCCTAGATGGGGTAAATAACAAAATGCCTAGTAACAACTTCCTTAATTCTCATATTTTAGATTTAAGAATTTTGTGGAACATTGGCCAATACCAAGCAAGAAGGGGTTATCATAGCTGAAAGTGTGTTGAGGCCAACTAATGGTGAAAAGTTGGAACATGCTATTACAATTCTACCCCCCCCCCCCCAAAAAAAAAAAAACTAATTAATTTCAGCCTCAAAATTCAAGATTACTTACCAAATAAATGAGGATATGCATCCTTCATTCCTTGCTCTGACTCCCAAGCCTCTTCTTCTATATTGGCACTTCTCCACAGCACCTTCGCCAAGGGAATCTTCTTATTTCTCAACACATTCTCCTTGCGGTCTAGAATTCTCATAGGCTCCTCCTTGACATTCAGTCTGGCTGAAGTTCTAATCTATCATAACTATTGACATGAGTGAGGTCTGCCACATATTTCTTCAACATAGACACATGAAATACATTGTGGATGTGGGACCACAACGGTGGTAAGGCGAGCTAATAGGCCACCATCCCCACTCTGGCCAAAACTTCAAATGGTCCCACATACCAAGGACTAAGTTTTCCCTTCTTACTGAACCTTACGACACTCTTAGTAGGAGATACCTTCAAGAATACATCAGCATAACTCTTCTGCTTATCTTGAGCCGCTATGATCCTCCTCTTGATCACTCTGATTTTCTCTGTACGGAGTTGAATCAGATCTGACCCAATCAAACTCTTGTCCCCCACTTCAGACCAACAGATGGGGGTCCTACATGGTCTTCCATACAGTGCTTCATAAGGTGTCATACCAATACTAGCATGGTAACTGTTGTTATAAGCAAATTCAACAAGTGGTAGATGGTCGTCCCAATTCCCATGCCAATCAAGGCTACATGCCCTCAACATATCTTCTAGGGTCCTGATTGTCCTATCTGATTGACCATCAGTTTGGGGGTGGTAAGCTGAGTTGAATTTTAACTAGGTCCCTAATGCTGATTGCAAGCCCTTCAAGAGTCTAGCAGTAAACCTAGAGTCTCTATCAGAAATGATGGTCGGAGGAATTCCATGCAATTTGACTCTCACTTTGATGTACAATTGAGCTAGGCTTTCCACTTATTGGGTCTTGGTGTAAGCAAGAAAGTGTGCCGACTTGGTGAGTCTATCGACAACGACCCAAATGGCATCATGCTTCCTTCTGGTCCGCTGATACAAAGTCCATATTAATTTGGTATCACTTCCATATTGGAATTTCAATTTTTTGCATCAATCCAGCTGGTCTCTGGTGTTTAGCCTTAACTAACTAGCAAGACAAACACTTACTCACCATTTTTGCAATGTCTTCCTTTATACCTTGCCACCAAAATTGCTTTTTTAGATCTTTGTACATCTTGGTACTACCAGGGTGAACCGAATACATAGATTTGTGCCCTTCTGATAGTAACATCAACCTAGTTTCTTCATCCTTTGGCACACATATTTGGCCCTAAAATCTAATTAACCCCAAGTCATCTATAACAAAACCTGGCCTACTTAATAAACCTTGCAATAATGGGTCTTTCAACTGGGCCTCCTAGATTCGGTCCAGAAGTGTAGAACCCACCCTTAAACTAGCAACCCTAAAACTCCCTACTTCCCGACTAGGGGAGTGAGCAATCAATTCATCAATTTTCCTCCAATGCTGATGCAATTGCAAAGCCATAAGCCTCTTCCTACTCAGTGCATCAGCCACCACATTAGCTTTTCTTGGGTGGTAGTTTACGAAGAAGTCAAAATCCTTTAGTAACTCTAACCAACTATGTTGCCTCAAATTTAGATCATTTTGAAAAAAGATGTATTTCAAACTCTTATGGTCAGTAAATACCTCAAATTTCTCTCCGTAAATATAGTGACGCCAAACCTTAAGTGCATGCACAATAGCTGCCAACTCTAAATCATGAGTTGGATAGTTCTTCTCATGATCTTTTAGTTTCCTGAGGCATAAGCTACTACTCTGCCATACTGCATCAAAACACAACTAATACCTTCAGAGATGCGTTAGTGTAAAGTACAAAACCTTTTGAGCGTTGGGGTAAGGTGAGTACAGGTGCTGAGGTGAGCTTTTCCTTCAGCTTCTGAAAACTGTGCTCACAATCACTGGTCCACACATAAGTGTTGTGTTGAGTGTGTATTTGAAACCTTTTAATGATGATTTTAATCATGACTAATTGATATCACTCATAATTTGACTTTGATGATGACATTTTGTACATATTAAAATGATGACTAAATGACATGTTAATATTTCATATGTTGATGATAATGACTTATGTTAATGGTTCACACTTCATATTTTCAGGTTTACATAACTTTGTCACAGTGGTGTCGACATAGTCTGCCAGTGGTGTCGACACAGTCTGCTTGTGTGTCGACACAGTCTGTCAGTGGTGTCGACACAGTCTGCTTGTGTGTCGACACTCACTGTCCCTCCCAGAACCTGTTCTGAAGCCAGTAGCCAATGGTGTCGACGCAATCTGCCTGTGTGTCGACACACTTCGACTAAATCTCAAAAGCGGGAATTTTTATGGACACGTGTCTGCATGGGAATCAAGGGATTTGACCTAGATTTGTGTGCCCACACACCCTAAGGCACCTCATGGACATATGAGGCTATAAATACCCATGATCCTCATACCCCAAGGAAAACCCACCCCATACAATTCCCAGAAGAAGCTTTTTGGCAGAAAAAGGGGTTTTTCCAGATCTTGCTCCATCTCTAGAAGCTGTAGACCATCCTTTCAAGAGGAAGGACGTGGGAATCAAGGCCAATCTCTGGAGAGAAGTTTGATGTGCTGAGAAAGGGAGCAGATCCAACTGAAGAGCAGCATCAGAAGAAGAATTTTTGGCAATTCAGATGCCATTGGAGCAGAGCATCGCAAATTGAAGGGGATCTTCATCGAATTCTTTCAAGTCTCTTCAATTCGAGCTTCTGCAAGACCTCTTCACCAAGGAACATCCAATTTACATTTATTTTACTCGTTTCTTGGAGTGTTCTTCTCACTTTCGTCTATGAGATCTATGCATGAAGTTCTATGCAGATTTCTGTGTTCGATTGAGTCTGTGAATCAGATCATTGCTAGAGGAACTGATTTCTTTTGTCTTTGATCTAGCTCTAGTTTGTGAGCTGTCGAGCTCTAGTTTGTGAGTCGTCGCACTCACTATGTGGTTGAGCCGTCGTGCTCTGTTTTGGAGTAGGTGTGCTCCAGGTTGTGTGTTTTGAGCCGTCGAGCTCAAGGGTGTTGGAGTCGTCGTGCTCCAGTGTGTGTTGTACTCAGGTTTGAGTAGTGTGGCCTCACTATGTGAGGGGTGGATGTAGGAATCACTGGTGTGATTTTCGAACCACCTAAAAATCCTTTGTGCAATGGTTTGATCTGCTTGTCTGCGCTAGATGCTTGCATAGGATTTCACTTTCACACTAAGTGTTTAATTGCTTCACACATCATCTACACACACCCACACTTCAGATCAGTAAATTGTTTGTCGGAATTGATCTCTGATTCGAAGTAATTTTGAATTGCTTAAGCTTCCACAATAATTGGTGTTTGATCTATTCAACCCCCTTCTAGATCTGATCCATCCACCTATTCGATCCTTCTATTGGTATCAGAGCGGGTTAATATTTGTTTTTGATCTGATTTGACTGCGTCTGTTTGATCTCTGTGTTAATTGATTGAATTGTTTGATTGCTCTTTCACTATCTCATTTTGATTGATGGATTCTCGAGGATTTGTAGCTGAGGGCCATTCCATTAATAGACCACCATTTTTTAAGGGGTATGATTACTCTTATTGGAAAAATTGCATGCAAGTTTTTCGTAGGGCTCAAAACTATGAAATCTGGAGGATAGTTGAAGTGGGTCCTTATGAAAATCATGGAGATGAGGAGAATTGGACTAGAGAGTAGATTAGGAAAGGTACTCTTAATTACAGTGCCATAAATATGCTTCAGTGTGCTGTCCACCCTAAAGAATATTCAAGAATATCCATGTGTAAATCTACTAAAGAAATGTGGGATAAACTTGAATTAATGTATGAAGGAACATCTCAAGTTAGGGAAACCAAAGAAAACATACTTGTCTCTGAATATGAATTGTTTATGATGAAATCTGACAAATTAATTTCTAAAATGTTTGCTAGGTTAATGATAATTGTCAATGGACTGAAGGCACTAGGTAAGGAATACACTGATGCTGATCTGGTAAGAAAAATCTTGTGCTCTCAATCATCTATCTGGCACACAAAGGCTACAGTGATTGAAGATTCTAAGGATTGGTCCAAAATTTTTTGGATGAACTCATAGGATCTTTAATGACTTATGAAATAAATCTGAAAAGAAGTGAAGAACATATGCTTAAAGCTGAACCAGTAGCACTTAAGGCTTCATCAAGCAATAAAGAGAAAAGTCAAGTAAAATCAAGTTTTGAAGAGTCTAAGTCTGATGAGGATGAACTTGCCCTCATAACTAGACAATTCAAAAAAATTTTAAGTCAAGAAGAGGAAAATTCAATGGAAAGAAAAAATATTCTTCTGGTAAAAGGAATGCTTCTTCTTCAAATTTTAATGCTGGCAGAAATCAAAAAATTGATGAAGGTATTATTTGCTACAGGTGCAACAAGGAAGGACACATGAAGGGTAAGTGTCCTGAGATTAAAAGGGACAAATACAAGAAGAACAACAAAATGAAGAAGCCAAAAGCCATGATAGCAACTTGGTCGGATGAAGACCAAAGTGAAGATGAAGAAGAGAACTCCTCAAGTTCTGTAAATGAGGAGTTATGCTTTATGGCCAAAAGCAGTGATGGAAAGGTAAGTTCTTCTTTTGAACAATATACTATTGAAGATTGGAAAGATGCTTATGCTGAGTTGGTTGAAAAATATTTTGAAATAAGAAAAGAAAATAAACATCTAAAAAAGAAAATTAAAAATTTCATGCATGATACTTCCTTAAATAGAAGAATTTCTGAACTAGAAAATGAAATATCTGAACTTAATGAAGAAAAGGAAGACCTTCTGAATGAAATTGATGAATTTAAAATTGCATCTCAAAAGGCCAACAATGATTTTGAAAAGCTTTCTGAAAGAATGGAATTGCAACAAAAAGAAAAGTAACAAGCTATTGATGAAATTCAGAAACTTAAGAAGTTGTTGGGTGAAAAGGAACAAGTGATAAAAAATTTCATAAATGGAAAAGAAAATCTTGATGCATTGTTAGGACTTAGAATGAATGTGGAAAAACATGGACTAAGATTCACCACAGAAAAATCATTGAACAATAAATCTGGTGAAAAGAAAGAAAAACCTTCAAAAATTCCTTTGATAAAATTTGTCAAAAGCACTAGTCCAGAAAACAAAAATAAACAAGTGTCAAAGAAAACATCTAAAATAATCAAAAACCAAAGTGAAAAGAATGTTTCCAATTAAAAGAAACAAAATAGATCGACACACATTGATGTTAGGTTGACACCAGATAACCGCAAGTTGAAAACTGTGGCTGCTGAGTCGACACTACCTCAACACAGGTCGACTTACTCGTTTCTAAACAACAAAAGATGTTTCACAAAAATCCAAATAAAAATATGAAAAATTATAAAAACACAAAAACAAACTTTCATGATGATTATTGGAGATCCAAGACATAATAACAATCTAATTGGATCAATTCTTGGAATCAATGGTATCATAATCCTCATTGGTACCATTCACAATCTTTTTATCCAAAATTTCCAAGATATCAATAGAATTCTTGGTTTGGATTTCCATACATGAACAATCATGCCAAAATGCATAATTTCCATGCTTAAGAAAGGAAGAACACTGGTGTTTTCATTCCAAATCAGAATGTTAAAATGCCAAAAAGGGAAATTATTTCTAAAATAAAACAAAAACCCAAAACAACTCAAATATGGATCAGAAAAGACTTATTATTTTTACTCAAACAAACTGATGGTCCCAACAATATTTGGGTACCAAAATCTTTTCTTCTCTGATCTAATTTATGCAGGAAGGTCATGCACCCAGCTCCAATGTGTGGTTTCTTGACAGTGGGTGTTCACGACACATGACAGGGGACAGAACAAAATTCTCATTTCTGATTGAAAAGGAAGGAGGATCTGTCATATTTGGAGGTAAAAATAAAGGGAAAATCATTGGATCTGGAATGGTTGGTAAATCCTCCTCAAACTCATTTGAAAATGTTTTGTTAGTTGATGGTTTAGACTACAATCTTTTGAGTATAAGCCAATTATGTGACAAAGGTCACAAGGTTGTTTTTTAATCTGATTTCTGCAAAATAATTGATTCTTCAACTGAAAAAATAAAATTCTTTGGTAAAAGTGAAAACAATATCTACATGATCAATCTTGATAAAAACTTTGCTGAAAACATTTGTTTGCTGGAAAATAAAAATGAAACTATATGGACATGGCACAAAAGACTTGGTCATGCAAGTTTCAATACAATAAATTAACTCTTAAGGCTAAATCTGGTTAAAGGGCTTCCTAAATCTCTTCCCAATGTAGAGAATCAACTTTGTGGGATATGTGCTCAAGGAAAACAAACTAGAAAATCTTTTAAAATTTTCAATAATGTTCTCACTTCTAAGCCACTGGAATTACTTCATATGAACCTTTTTGGGCTAACAAGAATTCTCAGTCTTAGTGGCAAAAGATATGGATTTGTAATCATTGATGATTTCACTAGATACACTTGGGTAATCTTTCTATCCCATAAAAGTGATGCTTGTCAGGAATTCAGAAATTTCTACACCACTGCCTTAATGGGTTTTTCACATAAAATCAAATCCATTTTGACTGATTATGGGGGAGAATTTCGAAACAAGGCTTTTTCTGATTTATGTGCTGAACTAAACATTTTTCACAGATTCTCTTCTCCAAGAACTCCAGAACAAAATGGAGTTGTGGAAAGGAAGAATAGAACTCTTGTAGAAATGGCTAGATCTATGCTCTTGGAAAGTAAATTGCCCAAATCCTTCTGGGCTAAAGCTGTGAACACAGAAAATCACATCTTGAACAGAGCATTGGTCAGACCAAAAATAAAAAAACTCCCTATAAAATTTGAAAAATAAAAAGCCAACTTTGTCTTACTTTAAAGTTTTTGGTTGCAAGTGCTTTGTACATAATAACAATAAAGAAAATCGTGATAAATTTGATGCCAAAATCCATGAAGCCATTTTTCTTAGCTATTCAGAAGTTTCTAGAGCTTATAGAGTTTACATTCTCAAGAATAAAAATGTGGAAGAATCTCCACATGTAGTTTTTGATGAAAATTCATATCAAACTGACGACTCTACATCTTGCTGGGTTCCTCAAAGTAATGAAGAAGATGACATCATTGTCGAATCTTCACCAACTGTTGAAGAGGATGAAGATCCATTTGAAAATCTTGACAATCAGTCACCTACCTAAGTGGATCAGGTAATATTGTTCCAGAACTGAATGCATCCCAAGAGATAATTCCTGAAAACAGATTTTTAAGAGATCATCCAATTGAGAATGTAGTTGGTAATGTGAATGATAAGTTAGAACTAGATCATCTTTTCTGAATGCAATAAATGAAGACCCACTGGCACTAATTTCCCAATTGAACCCAAGTCAATTGATGAAACTCTAACTAGTAAGGATTGGATCAATGCAATGCATGATGAACTTCATCAATTTGACAGAAATCAAGTGTGGGAATTAGTACCTAGACCTAGTGACCAATCTGTTATTCGTAGTAGATGGGTGTTCAGAAATAAATTGAATGAAAATGGATAGGTTGTTAGGAATAAAGCTAGACTAGTTGCCAAGGGGTACAATAGGAGTTTGGAATTGATTTTGAAGAATCATATGCCCCCATAGCTAGACTAGGAGCTGTGAGAATATTTCTTGCTTTTGCATCATCCCTAAATTTTAAAGTTTATCAAATGGATGTGAAAAGTGCTTTCTTGAATGGATACATCAAAGAAAATATTTTTGTAGAAAAACCTCTCGGTTTTGAAAATCAAAAATATCCTGATCATGTTTTCAAACTCAATAAGGCTCTTTATGGTCTTAAGCAAGCTCCAAGAGCTTGGTATGACCGTTTGAGCTCATTTTTGTTGAATAAAGGTTACACAAGAGGTAATGTAGACCAAACCTTGTTTACAAGAATTGTCAATAATCAAATCATTCCTATCCAAATCTATATTGATGACATAATTTTTAGTCTACAAATAAAGAATCGTGTACTGAATTTGCTGATTACATGAAAACTGAATTTGAAATGAGTTTGATGGGAGACTTACAATTATTTTTGGGATTCCAGGTACATCAAACCAGTGAAGGGATTTTTATAATTCAAACAAAGTATGTGAAAGAACTTCTAAAAAGGTTTGACTTTCAGCACATCAAGCATTCAAGCACAACAATGGCAATAAATGTAAGACTAGAGGAAGATTCATTTGGTAAGTCAGTAGATCTAAAGACCTACAGAGGTATGATTGGTTCTCAACTTTACCTCACAACCTCTAGACCAGATAATCAGTATAGTGTGTGCATGTGTGCTAGGTTTCAAGCCAATCCTAAAGAAAGTCATATCTTAGCTGTCAAAAGGATTTTTAAATATCTTGTTGGAACATGTGAACTTGGAATTTGGTATCCTGCTGGTTGCAAGTTAGATTTAATTGCTTACTATGATGCTGATTATGTTGGTTGTAAGCTTGATAGAAAAAGTACTAGTGGCTTGTGTTTATATCTAGGTGGATGCCTAATTTCTTGGGCTTCCAAAAAGCAACATTCAGTAGCTCTATCCACTGCAGAGGCTGAATATGTTGCTGCTGGTTGTTGTGGCACTCAAATTCTTTGGGTGAAACATCAGCTCCTAGACTATAATAACAAATTGGGTTGTATACTTATTTTGTGTGATAACACTAGTGCTATTAATTTGTCTAAAAATCCAATTCAGCATTCACGAACAAAACACATTGAAATAAGACACCATTTTCTAAGAGATGAGGTTGCTAAGAAATTTTTTAAGCTTCACTTCATTGAAATTGAAAAACAAATTGTAGATATTTTCACTAAGCCTCTTCCAAAAAATAGATTCTCATCTTTAAGAAGAGAGCTTGGTTTGTGCAAGTTTCCACATTCTTGATATCTTCTATCTCTTTTTGCAAATAAAAGTCTTCCTATTCTTGCAATAATTTCCTCACTCTCACATTGTATTGGCATTCTTGGTATATCAAATGGTGATTTGAAGAAAGACAAGTCAGGCTTGTCTGGACACTTTCACTATGCGTGAGTATATGTCTCCGCCAAGTATCAAGAGCCTTGTATGTAATTGTAGAGGGGGAGTCCTTGTCTTTCAAAAAAACACTCTCGTTTATTCTATTTTTCACTTCATTTCATTCCTATTTCTTCAATAATCTTCATGTTCACCTTGTGAGGGGGAGATACATGAAAGGGGGAGTCATTGTCACATTCCTTGACCTTACTTGTCTATCCTGAACCCCAAACTCATCAGAATTTTTGAGTCCTTGTGCTATTTTCTTATGAGAGAATTAAGATATTGACACTACTCATTGTGCATTTAGTTTAATTTCAAAGATTCATTATCATTTTAAGGTTTAGCAATCTTAATATTGAATGTCTTTAAAATGACTTGCAAAACACTTGTAGGTACATGAGTGACTTTACTATTTAACATGTGCATGTTTAAGCTTCATTTTTACCACATGTTAAGAATAATTTTTCTAAATTCGTACTCATGACTTTTCTGGTCAAAGCAAACATATTCCTACAAAACATCAAAAGAAAATGATCAACAATATGGAAAGATACAAACAGAGCAATGCAAATTCTTGAACCACTGAGTAACCGGCCATTTCACCTAAAAAGTGATTTGTTTCGCGTCAAAAAGTGGAAATCAAAATTTTCAACCCTGTATAAGATAATGAAAGTTAACCACTGAGTAATCAGGAGGTCTTGCATCTGATCAATGTGATCTCTTGCACTGAAAAGTGAGATTTAACTAATTTATTATTGTATTATTTCCCAGTTAAAAATGAAAGAAAATCAACTTGACAGGATGGAAAAGCTTAAGACCTTAATAAAGTTCATGTATACTGAGTTTAGACCTATTATTCTACATTGTGTTAAAATTAAAGCTCCTAACATCCTTGTTAAATACTTCTGCTCACTCATATAGGTCACTTCACTTCACATTTGCATCATTATTTTAACTACATTCAGATCATTATATCTTGCTATACCTTGTGTTGAGTGTGTCTTTATGATTAAACTTTATTGCACAATACCAAACACACAATAACTTCTCTCATATGTCAATATCACTTTGCCTCACTTATTTTGATCATTCCTGAACCTTCATTTCCACAACTAAATTTCTTGATCTCCTACCATTCTTTGTTCTCTTTCATGAATATCTTTTTGATGTTGTCAAAAAAGGGGGAGAAATTGCAAAGACTTAAGAGGGAAAAATTGCAGACATGGAAGAAAATTGCATTTATTTTGTCATCATCAAAAAGGGGGTGAATGTTGTGTTGAGTGTGTATTTGAAACCTTTTAATGATGATTTTAATCATGACTAATTGACATCACTCATAATTTGATTTTGATGATGACATTTTGTACATATTAAAATGATGACTAAATGACATGTTAATATTTCATATGTTGATGATAATGACTTATGTTAATGGTTCACACTTCATATTTTCAGGTTTACATAACTTTGCCACAGTGGTGTCGACACAGTCTGCCTGTGTGTTGACACTCATTGTCCCTCCCAGAACCTGTTCTGAAGCCAGTAGCCAGTGGTGTCGACACAGTCTGCCTGTGTGTCGGCACACTTCGACTAAAGCTCAAAAACGAGAATTTTTTTGGACACGTGTCTGCATGGGAATCAAGGGATTTGACCTAGATTTGTGTGCCCACGCACCCCAAGGCACCTCATGGACATATGGGCCTATAAATACCCATGATCCTCATACCCCAAGGAAAACCCACCCCATACAATTCCCAAAAGAAGCTTTTTGGCGGCAAAAGGGATTTTTCTAGATCTTGCTCCATATCCAGAAGCTGTAGACCATCCTTTCAAGAGGAAGGACGTGGGAATCAAGGCCAATCTCTGGAAAGAAGTTTAATGTGTTGAGAAAGGGAGCAGATCCAACTGAAGTGCAGCATCAGAAGAAGAATTTCTGGCAATTCAGATGCCATTGGAGCAGAGCATCGCAAATTAAAGGGGATCTTCATCGAATTCTTTCAAGTCTCTTCAATTCGAGCTTCTGTAAGACCTCTTCACCAAGGAACATCAAATTTACATTTATTTTACTCGTTTCTTGGAGTGTTCTTCTCACTTTCGTCTATAAGATCTGTGCATGAAGTTCTATGCAGATTTCTGTGTTCGATTGAGTCTGTGAATCAGATCATTGCTGGACGATCTGATTTCTTTTGTCTTTGATCTAGCTCTAGTTTGTGAGCCGTCGAGCTCTAGTTTGTGAGTCAGTGCACTCACTATGTGGTTGAGCCGTCGTGCTCTGTTTTGGAGTAGGTGTGCTCCAGGTTGTGTGTTTTGAGCCATCGAGCTCAAGGGTGTTGGAGTCGTCGTGCTCTAGTGTATGTTGTACTCAGGTTTGAGTAGTGTGACCTCACTGTGTGAGGGGTGGATGTAGGAATCACTGGTGTGATTTCCGAACCACCTAAAAATCTTTTGTGCAATGGTTTGATCTGCTTGTCTGCGCTAGATGCTTGCATAGGATTTTGCTTTCACACTAAGTGTTTAATTGCTTCACACATCATCTACACACACCCACACTCCAGATTAGTAAATGTTTGTCTGAATTGATCTCTGATTCGAAGTAATTTTGAATTGCTTAAGCTTCCGCAGTAATTGGTGTTAGATCTATTCAACCCCCCCCCCTTCTAGATCTGATCCATCCACCTATTCGATCCTTCAATAAGGTGCTCCTTTTCTGGTGAATTGAGTCATGGGCAACGCTAATGAAGAGAATCCTTCAATAAACCTCCTGTAATACCCAGCTAGTCCTAAGAAACTCCTGACTTTGGCTAGATTCTTGGGTTGCTCCCAATTCAAAATGGCCTTGACCTTGCTGGGATCCACTGACACTCTATTTCTTGAAATCACATGCCCCAAAAATTGTACTTATGATTGCCAAAATTCACACTTAATAATTTAGCATAAAGTTGATTCTTCCTCAAAACTTGTAGTACTACCCTCAAGTGTTTTGCATGCATTTCCTCCATGGGGGAGTAAACTAGAACATCATCTATCAACACTACCACAAAATGGTCCAAATAGGGCTCAAAATTTCTATTCATTAAATCTATGAGCACGGCTGGAGCATTGGTTAACCTAAAGGGCATCACTAGGAATTCATAGTGTCCATACTGGGTTATGAACGCAGTCTTGGAAATATCCTCTTCCCTAATTCTGAGCTGATGGTAACCAGATCTTAAATCTATTTTATAGAACATGGATGCAAACTGCAGTTGGTCAAACATGTCATCAATTCTAGGTAACGGGTACTTGTTTTTCATGGTTTCTTGATTTAACCTCCTGTAATCTATACACAACCTGAGGGATCCATCTTTCTTCCTGACAAACAAGATCGGGGCTCCCCAAGATGATGCACTAGGCCTAATGTAGCCCAATTCTAACAACTCTTGCAATTGCTTCTTTAATTCTGTAAGTTCAATCAGTGCCAATCTATAGGGAGTTATAAACACTGGCAAAGCACCCGACATAAGATCAATAGAGAAATCAATCTCTCTATGAGGAGGGAGGCCTGACAGTTTATTCAGAGAAACATCAGGAAATTCGTTTACAACTTTTATGTCCCTGACGGATGGTTGCTTACGCTCAGAGGGAATAGAAGCACACAAGCCAGGTACCCCTGACACCCACTGCTTAACCACTTCATCGCCTTGAGGGCTGATATTAAGTTCTTGGGGCTGCCACTTTTAGGACATTGGTAACTAAATCATTTTACTCCAGGTTTCTCGAAGGTTAGAGTCCTACTTCGACAATCTAGTACTGCAAAATGATTAGCCAACCAGTCCATACCCAGAATCATATCATAATCTTGCATATCAAGTATGTACTCATAAGCAAGGAGCTCATGGTCCCCAATTCTTATGCTTACTCTGGGAATGGCTGTGGAGAGGGTAGCTATCTGACCAGTGGGACAATCAAGAGTCATACCCTCACCAAGCAAAGTCACTTTCTTTTTAAACATGTTGGCAAATTTCCAAGATATAAAAGAATGAGTAGCCCTCAGATCAAATAAAATTCTGGCATGCAATCCGCCAGTTAGAAGAATACCTTCGGCCACAGTAGGTGTTTTCTTCACTTCTTCCTTGGTCAAGGCAAAAATCCTGGCCTGTCCATGGGGTTGTGGCTTTGGGGCTGGCAGCTGCCGAGGCTGGGGGTAGTCCTTAATCATGTGTCCAGTCTGGCCACAACCAAAACATCTCCCAATTGACTTCCAACATTTAGTTCCTGGGTGCCTTCTGTCGCACTGAGTGCAAACAGGCCATCTCTTACTACTTCCTCCTTCCGCGTGCTCCGTGGAAGACTTCATGTTCTTTTCCTTCTTGTCCTTCATATGCAAGCTCCTTTTCTTTTCAGATCTGGCACCCTTGTCCTTGACATATTCCTCATATTCCGCTTCAACTATAAAGGCTATCTTCAAAGCAGCGGTCATAGTTTGAGGATCCATAGGTGTCACCCTACTGCGTACACCAGGCTTCAAACCTTTAACAAATTTCTTTACCCTTCTGACTTCATCACTGCATATGTGGGGTGCATATTTTTCCAAACGGGTGAACATAGCCTCATATTTAGATACGCTTAAACCCTTATGATCTAGCTGAAGAAACTCTAGTTCTTTATTATCTTTGATGTCCTAAGGAGTGTACTTCTCATTGAACACTTGAAAAAATTCCTCCCAGTGGATATCATCAGTCCTGTCCTTGAAAATGCTTCTCACTATGCATTGCCACCAGTCGTCAGCCCTACCTTGAAGCATGTAGGTGGCCAGGGTCACCTTATCCTCCTCTACACATTTTATAGCTTTGAAAATCTTTTCCATCTCTCTGATCCAACCTTCCAGTTCTTCCGGTTGACTGGTCCCAGTAAAAGTCAGAGGTCCCATCTTCTTGAATTTCTTTATTAATGATATCTATACTCTTCTATCTAACTGAGAAGTACCAGGGTTCCTCATCATAGTTTGCACAAACCCTTGAAACAATTGCATGAATGCAGTGAAGTCAGGTGTGGTAGAGGCTCCTTGATTATCACCAGCTGGGGTGTCATGAGCTCTTCCAGAGGGTCCTCCAGCAGTGGTTTCTTCATGACTGGACGTATCCAAACCCTTATCCCTTCCATCCACACTCCTGAATCAAAACCACCTAGTTAGATACTAACACCTCCAATTAAAAGTTCTACTCATCTATTCCTAAAAATAGAAGGTTATAATTAACCCAAAAGCACACATGCTCAGATTAATTATTAACATCTTATTAAGTGAATGGTCAAATAATGACCTTATCCCACTGATACCATCTATAGCGACGTGACACCTCTCCCGGCCGGTTAAGGGGTGACACTTACACACAAACAGAGTAATCATACACACATTGTTATGAGAAGTCTTCTGTCCTGCATGAGATACCTATGGAGACCAATCACAAGAGCAGTGCATAGAAGGACATCAAGTTAACTCACTACATAGAACATTAGTGCCCACAAGACATACACACTCACCACAACTCTTCATTTATTACATGCCAGAAAGGATTTAACTTCGTCAATAATACAAAAGGTGGCATGGCCACAACTTAAACACTGTTTAACCTTGAGATCAACCATCCTGAAGTACAAGCATAGCAAAGGAGGTTGGCTTGGGAGGGAACTTCCTCAGAATGAAGCATCTGAAATGGGTTTGAACAAAGGTATGAGTTCTAAAGGAACTCAGTAAATAGAATCAAACGTAAGCTATAGAGTAGACATGGAGAATAATAAATGCACAAAGTAGATAGCATGCATGCAAGGATAGTCAGCTAAAGAGCTTAAACAAATCAAGGCATCATAAAATCTCTCCTTTGTGGTTTAACATATAACTAATCTTCTGTTGAAACAGGAAGCAAACATGTATGTATATATAACTAACTGTTGCCCAACAGACTGAGCCTAAACACCCACGTTTAACTTGTGGGATGAAACCGTCGTCACAGTTGACAACTCATGTATGATGCCAAACATGAGATTTCCCTAAATTACCATCTCAGAGAGAGAGAGAGAGAGAGTTATCATAGTTTGCGAACGAGGTCATAACATAGCATGTAGAAGTTCATGTAGCAATGACGAAAAAACCGGGATAGCAAGGAACATCTAGTTATGCCTACCTTGGTGTGGGAAAAACCAATCCAAAGCTCCAAGAGGAACTGGGTGTCCTAGGCTACCAGGAAGCTGTACGGCTCTAAGCTCTAACCCTCGGATTCCCAGCAGCCAAAAGATAGAAGGTTCTCTGAAAAGAATGGTCACAAGGCTATAAAAGGGGTTTAAAGTTCAAAGGGGGCGATACTAACAAGGGGATCCAGACACTTGGCCAACATGCAGGCCAAAGAGAGACACGAATCCAGTGGGAATTGACTAATGGGAGTATAAGTGGAAGATCTCCACAGATCGGCAACGTGATTTGTGGGGAATGTATGAGGTATACAGATAGGCATCAGGATCCAAGCCATAAAGTTGTTAGACCAAAGGAGTGATGATGACAACCATTCCCTCAGTCTGACGAAAGCACAGGCACTACGAGATTATACTCAACTTTGGTTTGCAAAGAGGACAGAGGGGGCACCAATTGCCAACTGAAACATCGATTATGAGGCTAAAGCATCAATTTCCAACTAAAACATAGATTACTAGGCTAAAACATCGATTTCCAACTAAAACATCACAAGTCGAAGTTCCACTTTGATTGACAATGATGTAACAAGAATCAGTCCAAGCTTTACTTCGTTCGAACACAATTTATTCAATGGGAAACTCAAACTGAGGCCCATATGGGGTAAATAACAAAATGCCTAGTAACAACTTCCTTAATTCTCATATTTTAGATTTAAGAGTTTTGTGGAACATTGGTTAATACTAGGCAAGAAAGGGTTATCATAGCTGAAAGAGTGTTAAGTCCAACTAATGGTAAAAAGTTGGAACAGGCAACGATGGTCGAGATGATGACGATGGTAGCCCCAGGCCGTATGGCCCACGCTACACTTGCACGGACGTCTGCCCCACCGCCACGGAACTCCCCTTCTCCCTTTCCCTACCAAGTCCCCTGGAGGTGGTTTCTTCGAATGTTTTAGTCTTATCTTCCGATTTGTGGCTTCATTTGCTTACCTATTTGGTCTATGATGTAGGGTAGGTGCAACGGTCATAGTGTGAGGTGGGGGGGGGGGGGGGGGGGGGGGGGCAAGGTGCTGATGACTGTGACTATGGAGGGGAGCCAAGGCCTGTGCGGGCGATGGTCAGGATAGGAGGGAGTATGGAGGGGACGATCGGCACCATTGTGGATCTGTATGATAGACAAGGCCGGAGCTCAAAGTTGGACCCACCGTCGTCACCTCCTTCCAGCTACACCACAATCACTTATACCTCCAGAGTACTCTAACCAGGGGAAGGGGGTTGGAAGGCAGAGGAGGCGAGGTGGGGGGGGGGGGATGCAGGATCGGGGGACAGGGGTTGCAGCACGGCGGAGGCAGCGATGAGAGATTTTTTTTTAAAAAAAATACATCTTTGTCAGCGGCTAAAGGTATCCGCTGACATATTCATGATATGTCTACAACCTGAAACTGCTAACATATCTTCTGTATGTCAATGGCTAACATCTGTTGAAATATACTATATATGTAAGCAGTTATAAATCTCTGACATATGTCTAATATGTCGACGGTTGGGGGTAGCCGTTGACAAACATAAGTCAACGACCCATTTGTTAACGGATTTATCAATGGCTATATGGTTGTTGACATATGTATATATCAACAGCTTTACATCTTTTGTCAACTGCTTTTAGCCGCTGACATATGTCCACTTTCTTGTAGTGGATCCCTACACCTTTGGTGATTTCAGGCCTATCAGTCTTTGCAACTTTTGTTATAAAATCATATCCAAGTTTTTTGTGGACGCCTAACTCCTATCCTACCTGACATCATATCCGAATAGCAAGGGGCCTTCTGTTAAAGGTCGTCTAATCATTGACAATGTATCTATATCCAGACACCTGATAAGGACGTCTGTAGAAAGTTAGAGGCAATAATATCATATTTAAATTGGACATGATGAAGGCCTATGATAGAGTGGAGTGGAATTTTCTTTTTGCTGTACTCCGGAAGTTTGGCTTCTCCTCTCGGTTTGTGTCTTATATGGGCATGCTAGTGAGCAATTGTTGGTTCTCAGTTCTGTTCAATGGGGAACAAGTTGGTTACTTCAAATCAACGAGAGGGTTGAGACAGGAGATCTTTTGGCTCCTACACTATTTATAATGGAGGAGGTTCTCAATAGAGGACTTCATTTTTTGTTCTCATCTAGAGCATTGGCTCCATTCAAGGTCCTCGGTGTTGTGTACCCATTTCTCATCTACTTTATACTAACGATACCCTTATTTTTCTTAATGTCCACTCAAGTAATATAAAGAAGTTATTACATTTTTTCCATGCTTATGAGACGTCATCTGGGAAGAAAATAAATGTGAGTAAAAGTTGTTTTATCATATCACAAAAGGCACTGATCTCCAGTGTTCTTCACAACAAGGCTATTGCTAGTTTTAAAAGGCAGGAAGGCGTGTTATCATATTTGGGCATTCTTCTAACTATTGGAAGAACTTTTGTCTCAGATTACAAGTGAATTTTGGACAAGGATAATAATTCGTTGGCTGCCTGGAAGCCTCCTGAATGTATAATGTCACGCCCCGATATTTAGCAGCGGAATAAATACCGGGGGACGTGAACGATACAAACAGGCGTATCACAGTTGAATAACACAGAGTCACAATTGAATATAATAACACATTCGAGACTATACTATGGTCACCAAACATATACCTTATTTCATTCCATTCAACTAGATACAACCTCACATGAGAAGAATCAACTGAGAAGTGTTTATTAATCAAATAACAATGTTTTTCTAATACATCAACTACTCATATGTCTATTTCTAAACTGTCAACTACTTCTAGGACGGGTGCTCGTCACTCTTGCCCAATCCCATCTGACTCCACGGGTTCTTCATCACTACCTGAAAAAAGGCAGGATGATAGGGGTGAGCAAACTAGCTCAGTAGGATTTACATCTCAATAACGTACGGGCACTAATATACATGATTAACATTTTAAATAGGCAGATATGCAGATGAGTATGATGACAATTTATGCAATACTAACAGATCGAATAGCAAGGTAGAACGGATATCATATCAGATCAAATGTCGAGTTCCATATACAATGGACAGATAATTCAAGAATAAAATCATGTCAGAAGAGATTGGCCATATTCAAGCAGATCTCATGTGTTCACATGAACAGACGTATCATATCATGTCAAGTCAAACTTATCATGTCAAACAGGAGGCACATTTTCACAATCTTGCATGTCAGTGTGCTATGTCAAGCACCAAGAGTCCATACTCCCGTGGTTAACAAGTACGTTGGGGCACTCTTCCCAGGACCGGACAGGGCCCTATTGTACAGGCATTGGATCAAGTTTTGGACCGAAGTCCCACGTTGTGCCGAACAAACAGGTTCATGTTATGGCCACAAAATTTCAATAACAAGCTCGCAGTAAGAGAAACATGATCATTCATAGAGTCAAGGTATGACAAATAGCTTAAGAGAACAAGGTAGGATAACGACGTATCTTATGTTTCATAATTCATTAATGTCTTGACATGAGGTTGCTTCTAAAGACAGATCGTATGTAGACATATGCTTTCCTAACATGTATGCATATGACAAGTAATTAATTTAACACCGGAAAACATGTAACCATGAAACTCATATGCAAATCATAACATTAACACTAACATGTCCCTTCTAACATGTATTCATTCCCACATTCACATCATATTCTTATCTTATCAATTGACAATAAGCAGATCACAAGATAATCCAATGAACATGAGGTCAATCACATTTACACATTAGAATCATATTCACATCATTACTATTTTTCAATGGGTTGATTTATTTTAGGTCCATGCATACTATATAACATCATGCACATGCTAGTAGACATCATGAGATGATTAGACCGAAATCATGCAAATTTCTTGTAAGGTAGTGTCGACACTAGATCAAGTGGTGTCGACATCCAAACACAAGACAAAATCATGCAAAACTGGTCGGGTAGTGTCGACACAGTGCATCAAAAACAAGACAAAAAGGTCAAGTAGTGTCGACACTAGCTCAGGTGGTGTCGACACTAGAGGTAGTTTCCAGAAAACCTTCTGGCCAATATGGGAAAGTGTGTCGACACTAGCACAGGTGGTGTCGACACTAGATCAGTTTTCCAAAAAACCTTCTGGGTCAACTGGGACAGTGTGTCGACGCTACCTCAAGTAGTATCGACACTAGAGACCTTCCCAGAACACCATCTGGGCAGTTTTGGGACAGTGTGTCGACACTACCTCAAGTAGTGTCGACACTAGTGGCCCTTCCAGAAACAAACACATGGTTAGGTGTAACCAGAAAACATGTATCATGTAGTGATTCACATTCACCACTCATAACTCTCTAACGAATGATATTTAGACAAAACATTCAACACAAAAGATGACGAGGACAACTAGTATAAGAACTTTGATGTTGAGGGTTTGATCTAATTCGGTCTTGAATCCTGAGAAAACATGTGAATAAAAAAAATCTAATGTAGCCCGAAATCACAGTATCATGCAGAGGCTCTCTTGTCATGCTCCTAACTCTCTAACGAAGGACTTTTGGATAAAATGTCCAACATATATGATGATCATGACTGCACGTGGAAGAACTTTCATGAAGAAAGTTTAGTCAAATTCGGTCTTGAATCATGTGCATAATAATAAGAACGGAAAAAGCCCTAATTGTGCGAGACTTCGGAAAAATCACGAATACTCAATGTATACTCCATGAAAACCAGTCAAACCAATTGAAAATGAACCTAGACTCAAAGAACTACATGATGGGGTTGGTTTTCTTTAATCTTGGCCCGAGAACACCTACCTTTACGAAGATCTAAGACTAGTCGATATTCTGGATGCAACAGAAGATGCAGGGGTTGAAGCTCCGGGTTCCCAGCCTATCTTCTGCTCCTCAGAAGTTCTAGCCTGCCTCCAAACGACCCCAACTCATTGTTAAACCTTCCCCAAGGTTTTGAGGATGAGTTCTTATAGATTTAGGTTGTAGTTAAGAGTCCTAACGAGACTAGGAAAGGGGCTGCGAATCTGCTCCCTGTTTTTCCCAGAATATGAGACTCTTTCCTCCAAAGGAGGTAGCAAAGGTTTAGGAAACCTCCTCCTAGGGTTGGGTCTAGTTTTGGCTTACCATGCATGACTAATCACCCTTATTTTAACCCTAAATTGCCCTTTCTAATTATGGCATAATTACCTACAGAATTTCTGGGTAATTCCCTGTCCCAGCTCATTTATATCCTTGGGCCAAATGTGTTCTATAGGCCCAATCTTGTTAATGGATCATTATTACATGGTGTTGGAAGTCTCTCCCATATGTTTAATTAATTTATCCCCCTTTATTTCTGAAATTTTTAAATTGCTAAATTTCTGAGGTGTTACATCCTCCCCCACTTAAGAAAATTTGGTCCCCAAATTTACGCATAATAGTGATGGTTCGTACCTGAGAATAGTTTTGGGTGGTTTTTCTTCATTCTTTCCTCTGTTTCCCAGGTAGCATTAGTAACTCCATCTCAACTGCATTGGACCTTCACCATAGGTATGGTACGGTTCCTGAGTCATTGAATCTTCCGATCCAGCAGTTTGATCGGCCTCTCTTCATAAGTAAGGTCCTCCCGAATCTTCAAGTCCTCGTGGTCAATTACATGGTCGGCATTGAATAAGTACTTCCGCAGCATGGATATGTGGAACACATTATGCACGTTTGCCAATTGCGGAGGTAGTGCAAGTCTATATGCCACCTGACCAATCCTTTCCATGATTTCAAATGGCCCTACGAATCTGGGACTTAGTTTTCCTTTGATCCCAAATCTTTGTATTCCCCTTGAAGGTGAGACCTTCAAGAAAACATGTTCGCCAACCTGAAATTCCAGTTCTCTCCTTCTCTTGTCTGCATAACTCTTCTGTCTGGATTGTGCTATCTTCAGACGTTCCCTGACAATCTGAACCTTCCTGACAGTCGCCTCACTTAAGTCGGGTCCAACCCATTGGTTCTCCCCAACCTCTTCCCAACAAAGGGGTGATCTGTAACTCCTGCCGTATAAGGCTTCAAATGGAGCCATCTTAATACTTGCCTGATAGCTGTTGTTATAAGCAAACTCCATCAGGTACAACTGATCATCCCATCACCCTCTGAAATCTAGCACCAGAGAACGAAGCATATCCTCCACAATTTGATTGGTCCTTTCAGTTTGTCCATCAGTCTGAGGATGGAAGGCAGTACTAAAATTTAGTTTAGTACCCATTGCTGCTTGTAAACCCTTCCATAAGTGTGAGGTAAATCTAGGGTCCCGATCTGAGATTATGCTAGATGGAACCCCATGCAATCTAACTACTTCCTTAACATATAATGCAGCCAATACATCCACAGACCAGGTGCTCTTAATCGGCAAGAAATGAGCCGACTTAGTCAATCGATCAACGATTACCCAGATTGCATCCATACCACCTCAAGTCTTGGGCAATCCCATGATAAAGTCCATACCGATACTATCCCACTCCCATTCCTGAATTTCTAGTGGTAGCAGTTGTGACGGCCCTCATTATACCGGTACGGTTATACCAACCCACGTCGGTATAACAAGTGCTGCCACAGTGGGACATTTACCCAAACGATACAAACAGCTGAGATACACGCGAATATACAACAGAGTAGCGGAAGTAAAAGAGAACTATCTCCATTCATTCATCATCCACATTAAACATACATGCAGTTTACAATTTGCAAAAAGGAACCAAAGTTCACATAAATTAAATTACTGAAATGGAAATACATAATGTCACATAATACATTCTTCTCATGATAATTCTAATACAATGTTCAAAATTACATACTGGGAAATACACAAACTCAAAGAACTCCAACAACTATCTAGTCTCCGCGCTCGGAGTCCGTCTCCACCGTCTCCTCAAGCGGTGTCGTGTCACCAACTATACCTGTACGCCGAAGCAAGGAGTGAGTCCAGGGACTCAGCAAGCAACACTATTCATGATATACACGTACAAATCCTAGTGGTTTCTACGTGCACATTACAATTAGCAACACATAGCATGCTAGTCCATTCGAGTTTTCAACCTATCATGAAAGTTCTACAATTTTATACATAACTCATGCTTTCAGATTTTTAAAATAAAATCCACCTATCACATGGTCTCTATTCAATTTACTCATGAACTTTAATCTTTACATAATCAAACATGAGAGCTATCAATATGAACAATTACATGCATGAAAAGGGAACACAATTTGCATGGATTCCACATATTCTTAAGTGCATACATAACTTTTTCACATGCTTTAGGTTGCTGATTTCGCATGGTTCAATGACTATAAATCTACACATGAGAGCTACAACGTTGCTTAAAACCTCACATATGAACAATCCATCATGCCACTTTGCACACCTATTCATTTATTGTCCCTACCATGGATTCTAAACACTTTGTACACATATCATGAGAATAATAACATGCATTTTCTGAATTCACATGGGTTCAGATTTAGTCTCACATGGTTTCAATAACACATTTACACATCAAGAATTTCACATTTTCTTTTACACAAATTTTCTCTTTTCACATGGTTACACTTTACACATACACATTCACATGTCACTTACACATTTACACATGGTCACATACACATTTCACATTACACTTTACACATATTTAGGTGCCGTGACACATAGTCCAAAACACCAAAGAAGGACACAAACACATCACATCACATAGACGCCATCTAGGCAATACAATGGCGACTCTTGGACTGCGCAGACCGGGAGAACAAGTCTCCACCCTAACCAGTGATACTTGTCCACCTCCAGGATTTCCCCTAATACCCTTAGGGTCACTTAACACAATGAACTTTCTCAGGGGGACTTCCCTGATACGGCTCCACTGCCTTCTCGGAAGCAGTATCACATTGGCACAATTACACTTTACACATTTACGTTTTACACATGGTTTTTACACTTTACACTTTTCATCACATTCACTTTCTCACTCACATAAATCCTCTGTTTTTCCTAACATGGTACTACAGAATTTCAAGGTTTAACACACAGTAAACACACTAATCATGCTGGGTTTAAACACAATCTAATCACATTTCGATCATATGTACGAATTATTCACATGAAAACACATAACTTTTTATTTATGGGTCCAAATGACCTGAAATTTTTACCACATGCGGTTTTTGGGTTCATAATCATACTCCCAAATTTTCAGATTTTTCTAAGCTACATAGTATTTACAGAAAATAAAATGCCTAATTAGCATGTTATTAACAACTTAAGTTAACATGGGTCTAACACATCTTGTAATTTAGCCACTTGCTGTTTTGTACAGAGACTACTAATATATGTATGATTTTAGAATACCACATTACCCTAATTCATACATCTATCGATCAATTATCACAAACCATTTTCGCATGTTTTCATTTTACCGAACCGAGCTTATTTACAAATTTCACAAGCATGGATAAATTACTAAAATTTGCAAACGCATATGCTGAGCCACTATTCTTCATGATCAAACCGAAACTGAGGTATTCACACTAATCTAAATCATGAATCATGGATTTTGCAAAATTGTCTACAAGTCATGCTCACAAGTTTACAAGATATCATTATCCCACATTCACCATCACATCCCACATTCATTCACACACCACAACTAACCATATACATAGAGTATAAGCTTTACCATATATCCTCATCGCATAAAACATACCGAAATTACTGCATAAGTGGGACAGAACAGCTCACTGTTCTGTCCAGAAGAACTAGGCGGCGGTCTCTGGCCGCTGGCTCAAGGTCAGCGGCATGGTCGATGGACGCCAAGCATAAACTGGACATCCAGGGACCTTGCCGTCTAACCAGGTCTATGCAGAAAACACAGACCCGAGCTCTGAAACTTGGGTGAATTGGAGGGTCTAGGACTCGAGGAAAATTCCATAAAAATAACAAAAACCACCTAGACTCATACAGGGACACCATAGATAGGTCACTTGCCTTTCAAAAATTCTTCTAAGGGATTTAAAGGCTTGGTGAAGACCTCCTTGGGCAGTCCCAAGAAGTTGCAGAACCTCCCTCTAGATCGCCTTCCTCCGGGCTCCTGGGTGATCTCCACGCGAGGGGATGATGGGGATGCCTTCTCCTTTGCTCCAGCTTCCTCCTTGTCGCAGTAGATCTCCAAACCAAGCTCCAAGGGGTCAGATTTGGGGGTTCTAAAATGGGGTTTTTCTCACAGCTCACCTAGGGTTTTTCTCTCCTCTATTTCTCCTCTTGCAAGGTGAAATGAGAAGTGGGAGAGGCCAAATCCGGGTTCAGACCTAATGAGAGCCCCTCACCCACTCACCATACCGATTAGACAGCCTTAGAGCCATTGGGGGACATCCCCCCAATGGAGGCCATGCCTTGCTCCCGGATTTTCTGGCTCTGCAACGCATGCAGGTCAGAGAAGTTGGCGTCCAGATCGCTGGACGCCGGAGTTAGTGTTGGCGTCCATGTCTGGACGCTGACACTGGCTCAACAGCCTGGGCTTGACGCCAAGGTGGCCTTCGGCCAGAACCCTAATTTATGCAGAAAACCATGCATATCAAGCGTATATACATGCAATATGTATATGGTATTATATCCACACTATCATCTTGCAATATATACATTATTTATGCTTAATATAAACACATGCATACGTAATTATACTAATTAATGCGTACGTAAATATGTACATACATACATAAGCACAATTATTCACACATAATTGCAAATAATGCGACGAAAATTAGAGGGCCTTACAGCAGTCCACCCGCCGTACGGAAATGCTCGGCCTTGACTTTCATACATGTTAGATAGTATGACACATGATCGGCCACATCCCTCTTCATGTTTGGCCACCAGTACGACCTTTTCAAGTCTTGGTACATCTTTGTTGATCCAGGGTGAATCGTGTACTTGGACTGATGAGCTTCATTTAGTAACCTCTTCTTGAGTTCTCCATGATCAGGGACACATGTCCTACCTCGAAACAGTAATCTACCTTCCGTAGATAGAGTGAAGTCAGGCCTTTGCTCTAGTTTCTCCCTGATCTCAACTAAGAATGGATCCTCTCCTTATTTCTCCTTGATTTCAGTCAGTAGGTCGGATTGTATTTGGAGGTTTGAAATCATTACTTGTTTTTCCTTCTTTCCCACGTCTATGTTCAGACTTGCAAATTGCTCCAGTAACTTCCATTCGCCCACATCAAACTAGCTAGCATAGCTCCTGGTTGTCTACTAGAGCGTCGGCCACTACATTGGCTTTCCCGGGGTGATACTGAATGGAAAAGTCAAAGTCCTTAAGGTACTCTAACCACCTTCTTTGTCTCATGTTCAACTCCTTCTATGAGAACAGGTATTTCAAACTCTTGTGGTCAGAAAAGACCTTAAATTGCTCACCATAGATATAATGCCTCCAAATCTTTAGGGCGAATACTACAGCTGCCAACTCTAGGTCATGAACCGGATAGTTCACTTCATGGATCTTCAACTGTCTGGAAGCATAAGCTATTACCTTCCCTTGTTGCATTAAGACGCATCCCAATCCAATACCAGAAGCATCTGAATAAATTTCAAATCCTCCCTCTTCAGTGGGTAAGGCGAGGACAGGAGCAGTAGTCAGACACTTCTTCAAGTTATTGAAACTTTCCTCACATTCATTGGTCCACACAAATGGATTTTCCTTCCGGGTCAGCTTGGTTAATGGTACTGCAATCTTTGAGAAATCCTTTATAAACCTCCGATAATATCCTGCTAATCCGAGAAAGCTCCTGATCTCCGTGACGCTTGTCGGTCTTTCCCATTTCAATACGGCCTCAACCTTTGATGGATCAACAGCGATACCATCTTTGGTTACCACATGCCCTAAAATGGATACCTCCTCAAGCCAGAATTCACATTTACTTAACTTGGCATATAGTTTGTTCTCCCTTAAAATCTGCAATGAAATCCTCAAATGCTCCTCATGCTCTTCCTTTGTCTTGGAATAGATCAATATATCATCGATGAATACCACCACAAATTTATCAAGATATGGGCGATAAATGCTATTCATCAACTGCATGAAAACTACAGGGGCATTTGTTAGTCCAAAAGGCATAACAATAAATTCATAATGCCCATACCTGCTTCGGAAGGTAGTCTTGTGAATGTCTTCTCCTTTGATCCTCAATTGATGATAACCGGATCGGAGATCTATTTTAGAGAAGTATCTAGCTCCAGATAATTGATCAAACAACTCATCAATTCTCGGCAGAGGGTATTTGTTCTTAATGGTTAATTGATTCAATTGTCTGTAATCTATGCATAGCCTCATTGACCCATCCTTCTTCTTGACGAAGAGGACAGGTGCACCCCATGGCGATGTGCTTGGTCGGATGAAACCCTTCTCTAACAGTTCCATCAGTTGCTCTTTTAATTCTTTCAGTTCTGCGGGGGACATTCTATATGGTGCCCTAGATACCGGTGCTGCTCCAGGAACCAATTCGATGGTAAAATCGACCTCTTGCTCAGGAGGAATTCCTGGAAAGTCTTCGGGGAAAACATCAGTGTATTCGCTGACGACATGGATGTCCTCAACTTTGACTTCTTTCTTTGCGATGATCACAGCAGCAAGAAAGGCCATACAACCTTTCCTCATCATCCTTTTGGCTTGTAATGCAGAGATAATTGACAATCTCTTGCGGTTTCTATCCCCGGTGAACACTAGTTTTGGGTACTGGCTAAAAGTTATCCGACTTCTCCTGTAATTGATACTAGCCCCATGTTCAGACATCCAGTCTGCTCCCAGTATCACATCATACCCCGCCATGTCCATACATATTAAATTTGCTGGTAGGTTTTGGGTTTCAATCAACACCTCACTGGATGGTATATGGTTTGTAAGATTGGTACCAGGACCAATCGGGGTTGACACAACTATTCCGGATTTCATTGGGACGGGTTTCACAGGTAGGGTATCAACAAATGTTTGAGATATGAAGGAATGCGTAGCTCCCGTATCAAAGAGAACATATGCGGGTCGGGAAAGAATAGTAAGTGTACCTTCCACGATACCTCCTTCTTCAGTAGTTTCTGGTTCCTGGATAGCTTGCAGTCGGCCTTGCCTCTTCTGTCCATTCGGACGTTTGTCCTGAGGGGCTTGTTCTTTCAACATTGGGCAGTCCGAGATCCTATGGTCACGACTCCCACAGCGTAGGCATCTCCCTTGCGCTCTCCAGCATTCTTCAGACCGATGACCAGTTCTATCACAATGTTTGCACCTTTCTCCCGTTGTCAACACTATCTGCTTACCTAACTCCTTCGGCTTCTTATCCACTGGTTCATTTACTCCGCCATTGGGCCTTTTCTTCCCAATAGTCGGCTGATACCTCCCAGCAGAAGACACTTGCTCTCGTTTCACGGATTTTCCCTTAATCCTTTCGGCAGTCGCCATGGCATCTTCCAATAACTGAGCCTTCTTAACCATTTCAGCATAAGTTTGAATGTCCATTGGCGCCAGTTGGGTGATGAACTGGGGCCTCAAGCCATTCAGAAAACGTTTCGCCTTCATCCTTTCTGTCCCAATTAAGTGAACAGCGTATCGGGATAGCCGAGAGAATTGGGCCTCATACTCAGCCACATTGAGTCATCTCTGCTTCAAAGCCGCAAATTGGGTTGCTTTCCGTTCTTGGACCCTCTCAGAAAAGTACTTGGCATTGAAACGCTCAATGAACTGAGCCCATGTCAGTTGTTGTCCATTTAGGGTTGCTTCTACCGACTCCCACCATGCCCTGGCATCCTTTTCTAACTGGAAAGTCGCCAGGAGCACCTTGTTCTGGTCTGTGCATTGCATAACCTTGAATATCCTTTCAATCTCCTTAACCCAGTGTTCAGCAACATCTGGGTTAGTACTCCCTTCAAACCTAGGCGGATCCATGTTCCGGAAATTCTGGTGGAGTTCACCGGCTCCGCGGTTACCTCCACCTTGGGTGGCTTGTAAGATGGCCTGAGTCAAGTTCTGTATAGTTCGTTGCATGTCCCTAGCCTGGGCATGTTCAGCGGCCATTGAGGTAATAAGTACCTTCAAGATAATAATGTGAGTTAGTCATCTAAATATATCACATGTGACTTTTACTCCCATGGCTCTACCCACACTCACATTAGGTACGACAGATTTTGACTTGTGTGATCTAGTTTCATTCTATGTTCCTATTCCCTTGGACCTTAACGTTGAAGTTTAAGGCTCTGATACCAACTGTCACGCCCCGATATTTAGCAGCGGAATAAATACCGGGGGACGTGAACGATACAAACAGGCATATCACAGTTGAATAACACACAGTCACAATTGAATATAATAACACATTCGAGACTATACTATGGTCACCAAACATATACCTTATTTCATTCCATTCAACTAGATACAACCTCACATGAGAAGAATCAACTGAGAAGTGTTTATTAATCAAATAACAATGTTTTTCTAATACATCAACTACTCATATGTCTATTTCTAAATTGTCAACTACTTCTAGGACGGGTGCTCGTCACTCTTGCCTAGTCCCATCTGACTCCACGGGTTCTACCTGAAAAAGGGCAGGATGACAGGGGTGAGCGAACTAGCTCAGTAGGATTTACATCTCAATAACGTACGGGCACTAATATACATTATTAACATTTTAAATAGGCAGATATGCACATGAGTATGATGACAATGTATGTAATACTAACAGATCGAATAGCAAGGTAGAACGGATATCATATCAGATCAAATGTCGAGTTCCATATACAATGGACAGATAATTCAAGAATAAAATCATGTCAGAAGAGATTGGCCATATTCAAGAAGATCTCATGTGTTCACATGAACAGACGTATCATATCATGTCAAGTCAAACTTATCATGTCAAACAGGAGGCACATTTTCACAATCTTGCATGTCAGTGTGTTATGCCAAGCACCAAGAGTCCATACTCCCGCGGTTAACAAGTATGTTGGGGCGCTCCTCCCCAGGATCCGACAGGGCCCCTATTGCACAGGCATTGGATCAAGTTTTGGACCGAAGTCCCACGTTGTGCTGAACAAACAGGTTCATGTTATGGCCACAGAATTTCAATAACAAGCTCGCAGTAAGAGAAACATGATCATTCATAGAGTCAAGGTATGACAAATAGCTCAAGAGAACAAGGTAGGATAACGACGTATCTTATGTTTCATAATTCATTAATGTCTTGACATGAGTTGCTTCTAAAGATAGATCGTATATAGACATATGCTTTCCTAACATGTATGCATATGACAAGTATTAATTTAACACCGGAAAACATGTAACCATGAAACTCATATGCAAATCATAACATTAACACTAACATGTCCCTTCTAACATGTATTCATTCCCACATTCACATCATATTCTTATCTTATCAATTGACAATAAGCAGATCACAAGATAATCCAATGAACATGAGGTCAAACACATTTACACATTAGAATCATATTCACATCATTACTATTTTTCAATGGGTTGATTTATTTTAGGTCCATGCATACTATATAACATCATGCACATGCTAGTAGACATCATGAGATGATTAGACCTAAATCATGCAAATTTCTTGTAAGGTAGTGTCGACACTAGATCAAGTGGTGTCGACACCATGCTCCAAACACAAGACAAAATCATGCAAAACTGGTCGGGTAGTGTCGACACAGTGCATCAAAAACAACACAAAAAGGTCAAGTAGTGTCGACACTAGCTCAGGTGGTGTCGACACTAGAGGCAGTTTCCAGAAAACCTTCTGGCCAATATGGGATAGTGTGTCGACACTAGCACAGGTGGTGTCGACACTAGATCAGTTTTCCAAAAAACCTTCTGGGTCAACTGGGACAGTGTGTCGACACTACCTCAAGTAGTGTCGACACTAGACCCCTTCCCAGAACACCATCTGGGCAGTTTTGGGACAGTGTGTCGACACTACCTCAAGTGGTGTCGACACTAGTGGCCCTTCCAGAACCAAACACATGGTTAGGTGTAACCAGAAAACACGTATCATGCAGCGATTCACTTTCATCACTCATAACTCTCTAATGAATGATATTTAGACAAAACGTTCAATATGAAAGATGACGAAGACAACTAGTAGAAGAACTTTGATTTTTAGGGTTTTATCTAATTCGGTCTTGAATCCTAAGAAAACATGTGAATAAAAAAAATCTAATGTAGCCCGAAATCACAGTATCATGTAGAGGCTCTCTTGTCATGCTCCTAACTCTCTAACGAAGGACTTTTGGATAAAATGTCCAACATATATGATGATCATGACTGCACTTGGAAGAACTTTCATGAAGAAAGTTTAGTCAAATTCGGTCTTGAATCATGTGCATAATAATAAGAACGGAAAAACCCTAATTGTGCGAGACTTCGGAAAATCACGAATACTCAATGTATACTCCATGAAAACCAGTCAAACCAATTGCAAATGAACCTAGACTCAAAGAACTACATGATGGTGTTGGTTTTCTTTAATCTTGGCCTGAGAACACCTACCTTTACGAAGATCTAAGACTAGTCAATATTCTGGATGCAACAGAAGATGCAGGGGTTGAAGCTCCGGGTTCCCAGCCTATCTCCTGCTCCTCAGAAGTTCTAGCCTGCCTCCAAATGACCCCAACTCGTTGTTAAACCTTCCCCAAGGGTTTGAGGACGAGTTCTTATAGATTTAGGTTATAGTTAAGAGTCCTAATGAGACTAGGAAAGGGGCTGCGAATCTGCTCCCTGTTTTTTCCAGAATTTGGGACTCTTTCCTCCAAAGGAGGTAGCAAAGGTTTAGGAAACCTCCTCTTAGGGTTGGGTCCAGTTTTGGCTTACCATGCATGACTAATCACCCTTATTTTAACCCTAAATTGCCCTTTCTAATTATGGCATAATTACCTACACGAATTTTTGGGTAATTCTCTGTCCCAGCTTATTTATATCCTTGGCCAAATGTGTTCTATAGGCCCAATCTTGTTAAGGGATCATTATTACATGGTGTTGGAAGTCTCTCCCATATGTTTAATTAATTTATCCCCCTTTATTTCTGAAATTTTTAAATTGCTAAATTTTCGGAGTGTTACATATAATTTCCGCCTTATAATTTCAATATATTTTGTAGCGACCACGGATATTTATACCTAATAAGGCTCCATATCTAGACCCGCCTCCCGTAAACAGACGAAAGTCTCACATGGGATAGCTCACACACATGCCTAGTAAGATTATAAAAGACGATCACAAGAATATAAGATACAAAAAAGTACATATATTCATACTCATTTGCAAAGCTCACACAACAACAATTACAACTACAACTCAATTATGGGTGGTACAAGTCTGCCACAACGCTTCTATAAATCAAGTACGTTGTTGACATCTGAAAAGAACTGTAAGGGAGTGAGCCTCAACAAGTCACAGGCTCAACAAAAACCTCCCAAGAAGAAAAACAACAACTAGAAACTATTCAGAAGAACAAACACCTCCACCACATAGGGTCTCATTGATAACACCGTTAGTAGAACTATGACATGTTTGCAACAAACATAATTAAACTATATTAAATATAAACACACTACCTAATAGGACATTATCGTTAAGGCACGGAAAGAAAATATGCTCATGCCTCGGAGTAGTTACAGGACTAAGGAACACAGAAAGGTGCTTGTGATGAGTGGAGAGGGGGGGTTGTCACGAGATCTCGCACTAAGTCGGCAGATGGTCTCTCCATTTAAATGCATAGTGCTATTGTTTGGAATATTAGAGGAGTGGAAATCAAGCATCCCCCCTCAGTCCTAAGAACATTATGGTTAAGTACAAGCCTACTATTGTTGCAATTAGTGAACCCATGTTGCAGTTTTGTAAAGCCCCGAAGCTGGGGAAGCTGTTAAAGATGGATAAATGTGCTGGAAATAACGCAGATCATTCTAAAATATGGGTGTTTTGGTAGTCAGAGCTCAGTTTGGAGATTGTATCCTCTTCTGATCAGTATATTACACTGGGGCAACGGGTGGGGAGCTCCTGCTATAGATACTATACTTTTGTTTATGCAGCTTGTGATAGTCAGGCCAGACTGGATTTGTTTAATGACCTTGCTAACTTTGCCTCCGTTGTGAATGTGCCTTGGTTGATTGGCGGAGATTTTAATTGTGCTTTTGAGGCCATGCAAGAAGGTTGGAGGGGCCATGCCTAATTTGACCTCGATGGCAGACTTTAATTCTCTTGTGGACTGTGTTAATCTTGTGGACGCTGGTTTCTCTGGGCCAGCTTTCACATGGACCAACAATAGAACAGGGCTGGCTGGCCAACATTCGTGCCAGACTTGATCGTCTTTTCTTCAACAACCACTGGCAGTATGAGTTTCTGAATACTCAGGTGCAGCATCTGGTGAGGGGTCCGTCTGATCATGCCCCACTATTGTTGTCTTTGATAGCTCGCAGCTCAGGCCCAAGCCGCTTTCTATTCCAAAAAATGTGGTGCTCTCATGACTTGTTTCTGCAGTCTTGGAGGCGCTCCAAGGTAGATCACCCCAATGCGATGATTGGGTTGCAGGTAAAGATGAAAGAACTAAAAGTGGCATTGCGGAAATGGAATAAGGAGGTGTTCGGTGATGCAACTCAGAACGTCAGGGAGGCAGATTCAGAGGTGGAACACTGTGTTTATTTTTGATGCTGATCCTTGTGCTTCAAATCGAAGTAACCTTAATGCAGCTAATGCTACGCTTAGGCGAGCTCTCCACATGGAGGAAATGTTATGGAATCAAAAATCTCGAATGGACTGGATACAAAGTAGGGATAGAAACACTTCATTTTATCATGCTATAGTGCACAGTAATCGTAGAAAGGTAGGTGAGCATGGCACTTGGTGCTCGGAACAGGAGGTTCTACAAAATCGTGCAGAATCTTTTTCAAAGATCTCCTGTCCACGGATAATACCAGTGTTGATGATTGTCTTCTTCAGTGCATTCCTACTCTGATCAAGGATGAAAAGAATGAAAGCCTATGTGCAACCCCAAACACTGAGGAGATTAGGTCGGCTGTGTGGTCTCTCAAAGGGCCCAGTTCTCCTGGACCTGATGCCTTCTCTGGGGAGTTCTTTACTTCCTGCTGGGCTATAATTAATGTTGAGGTCATCTCCACAGTAGAGAGTTTCTTTGCTGGCTACCCCATGCCAAGAGGAATTTCTTCATCCATGCTCACGCTGGTGCCAAAAGTCCTAGAACGAACCTAAGACCTTAAATGATTATTGCTTGCCCCCATAAGCCTTTATAACATCACTTATAAAATTATTTCTCTCATCCTCTGTAAGCTACTTGCACCTCTGTTACCTTGTATAATCTCACTGGAGTAGGGGGCTTTCTCGCCAATTGCTTATGGATATCAATAGAAAAGTCTTGAGGTCATAAACGCTATCTTCAATCTTAATATATATGGCTAAAGCCTATGATAGAATGGAATGGAATGGAACTTTATCATAGCTGTAATGAAGAAGTTTGGTTTCAGTGGCCGCTTTACTTCTTATATTGGGATGCTCCTCTACAATTGTTGGTTCTCTATGAATTTTAATGGTAAGGTGTCTGGCTATTTTAAGTCAACCCACGGTATCCGCCAAGGACATCTGTTTAGCATTGTGTTGAGCAGAGGCTTGCATGGGCTATTTGTTTCTGGTGCGATCAAGCCATATAGCGGTCCAAGAGAATGTATGACAGTCTCACAACTTCTTATTTTCATGAATGCTTGCATTAAGAATGTTAAAGTTCTCCTCAGGTTTCTACAGAGGTATGAGAAGTGCTCTGGTCAGAAAATTAATGCAGGTAAAAGTAGCTTCTTGTTGTCGTCAAAAGGGTCAGGGGTGTTGGCTCAGACAATCCACAACCTCACTAGATTCAAACATCAAGTGGGCGGCATGCAGTACCTGGGGGTGCCAATGAAGAAGAGCAGGCATAACATAGTAGATTATACATTCCTCCTTGATAAGGTGAATATAAAGCTTTCTGGGTGGCAGTCTGTGTTGCTTTCCCAAGCTGGGAGAGCAATGCTCATCAGGTCCGTGATGAGGACCATGCCAGTTTACTTGGCATCCGCTACGACCGTTCCAAAAGCAATATGCCATTACAAATTTACATAGACCGACTCTGTGCAATTTTTTTCTGGAGTGGCATGGAGGCGTCATTGGGTGGCGTGGAGAGATCTTCAAAGGCCTATGAACGAAAGGGGGGGTTGAGTTTTCAGAGCTTCAACCATATCCAGATTGCCTAATTAATTAGCAACTAAGCAGTTATGGAATATCTTGTATGGCTCTTCATTATGGTCGAAACGATTTATGAAAAATCATTTCCTGGAAACCAACTGTGTGTTCCTTGCAGGTATGTCCAAAGCCAAAGGAGTTTTCCTACAAGCTAAAGCTATTCTCCTAAACAATTCAAGATGGATCGTTGGTAATGGGAAGAACACCGATTTCTTCAAGGACAATTGGGTAGGAGGTGGTCCTCTTCTGGACCAAGGTTTGACTGATCACTTACCTAGTGCGCGTGTTAAAGATGTTATGATGGGAATTGTTGACTATTAATCACCAGGATATCCCTATTGAGCTTAGTAGGGAGGCAGATGTTTGTGTCTTGATGGGTAACCCCAAGGGTAAATTCACTGTCAAATGTGCATATGATTTAGTCAGTAGTCATGGTGTTCAAAGGAATGGCACCATACGGCTTTGTTTGTGTGGAAACAGATTCACAGAGTGGTGCAGGTAGATAGTTGGATTGCAGATTGTGGAGTTCATCTGGCTTCTAAATGTGTGTGTTGCATGTGGACGGTGCTTCCAAAGAAAATCCTGGGTACCGTGGTGGAGGAGGCTGCATTAGAGATTCCATGGGTAACTTCGAAATTGGTTTTGCATTCTATTATGGGCTGGGGAACAGTCTTATTGCTGAAACCAGGGCACTCCTGTTTATAGGTTTGGCTGCGATATTTATAGGTTTGGCTGTTCTTCCTCAAGCCGTCCAGAATAAAGTGGCGCCTTCTTGGGAGGTGGTCGGTAATCATAAGGCTCCTGAGCGATATGAGTTGCATAGTGTTACATGTTTACAGAGAAGGTAATAGCCTTGCAGACTCTTTAGCCTCATATGCATGTATTTTGAGGGATCATAACATCTATACCAATGCCAGGGAGCTACCGCAGTTGTCTAGGGGGGCACTCACTCTAGACAAGGCAACTTTATCATCTGTAAGATACTAGGTATTGGCTATCTGTTCTCTTTTGTTCACTTGCTTTTCAGGGTGTGCCCCATTGTTTTTGTAATTCTTCCATATTTTCAATAAAATTACCGGGTAGATTCACACTGGTCGAGTGAGAACACTCTTTCCTTTAGGTAAGGGTGCACTCTCTTGGCTGCTAGATCTACTTAGGGTCTTTTATTAAAAAAAAAAAACACAACTCACATAAAATAAAGGGAACCAATAGGTTTACAATAGAACATCAGTCCACCACAATGTCTGAAACGAGTAATCACGAGCCACATAGGCCAACCACCAACGTAAGGTAACGAGACTGACAGCAAGGAGTCAGTCCACCACACACTAGAATAATAAATCATACCAAAAGACAACTCACAGAAGGGTAAAACATACAAGTGGAAGGCCATGCAACATGACCTCCATAGAGCACAGCTTCACACAATAATACCTAAAACCGGCACACAACATGCCATAATAACCAACTACCCAAAGAGGGTACAAGTACTTGAAACCAAATGGTTCCACAACAGAACCACAATCGCACAACTACGCCACTAGCATAATACACACAAACGAATAGGAACCATAATCAGAGAGTCACCACTTACAACCACAACTACTGGTAAACTCGAGTCGGAATGAACGACGCCACCACGTGGGTACAGACTACTAGTTCATGATGCCAGTATCCAACTCAGGCAACACAACACTAGAACCACCTCTCAGTATTGCAGTCAAGGAGAGAAGGTCCAATTGCAGCTCCACAACCACACTGCGTAACCAAAGAATTATAGAGACCAACCAACACCACTCTACAACAACACGAGCTGCAGACCCATGCCTGACACACCTCTACGGGTTCCAGGGCCCGCAGAGTGAGACAAGTGGAAACACAGAACTAGCTGGAGACCAGTACGTCTACTGGTGTCTATCCCCCAACCACAAGCACGCTACAAGTGACCGAACAGAGAACACTGCCCACCACAAGTCGTTGCCCGACTGTCATCTTTCCTTTAGCCAGACGAGCTGCTCAACAAACCAACGAGTGAGGGTGTTCAGAAAGACGACACAAACCTCTACGGTATACACAGTACTGGGACAAACCCTGAGCACAATGTTCCTAGTTCACAAAGAACCTGGGGTACCCGACTAGAGAGGTATTCCGGAATAGGCGTTGGACCACCAAACTCCGCAAGCACACAAGCCACGACGAATACTTAACATACTCATAAACCTATATTCATAAATCACGATATTCCATGTTCTAAAATTACTTGTCATTAGTCATCACATGGCATCCATAGCAATTACACCGCAATAAAACTGCTACACACATAAACCACATAACTCTAATATAATAGCATAATTAACATGATTAACTAAACATACTCTCAACTGCTAACTCTAATTCATACTTTACTAACGTTAAACCGACTTAAACAACTCAAAGCATCACTAAATAACCAAGGCTAGGTCCTACAAATTTTCATTGCCCAACATAGCAATACACACTTCCACTACAAGAAAAAACGGGAATAGAGACCGAAATATTCGGTCTCTATTCGGTCTCTATTCGGTCTCTAAACAGTTCAGAGACCGAATAGCGACTGAATAGAGACCGAACTTGTCGTGAACAATTTCTGGTCACAAATTTGTGACCGAAAAAGTTCGGTCACTATTCGGTCACTAATTAGTGACCGAATAGTCACCGAAGCACTTCAGTCGCTAAAAGTGTACATTAGAGACCGAATAATTTCAGTCTCAATTCGGTCCTTGATATAGAGACCGAATTGAGACCGAAATTATTCGGTCTCAAATAGAGACCGAATTCATCAGTCACAATTCGGTCCCTGATATTTGAGACCGAATTCATCAGTCACAATTCGGTCCCTGATATAGCGACTGAATTGAGACCGAATTTTTTCGGTCACTAATAGAGACCGATCAAATCAGTCACAATTCGGTCCCCAATATAGGGACCGAATAGAGACCGATGCGTTCGGTCTCTATTTGAGACCGAATAATTTCGGTCTCATTCGGTCGCTATATCAGGGACCGAATTGTGACTGATTTTTTCAGTCACTAATCGGTCTCTGTTTTGTAATTTTTTTTAAAAAAATTTGTAATTTTTAGCAAAATAACCTGTGTAAATAAAATAACGTCCACAACAATAATAGATATCCACAATACAACACAGTAAATGACCACAAACAACATATAAAAAATATCCACAACACAATAATAAAATAAAAATGTCCACAACAAAACAATAATATAAAGTCCACAATAATTATATAAAGTCCACATGAACAATAAAAATATACACAACATCATAATAGTGAAATGGAAATCATGAATCATCCTCCTCGTCCTCGTGCTCGTCTCCTCCCACGCCACTCGCTGAAGGAACCTACAATACATATAAACATAATAAGTTAAAATTGAATATTATTAGAAACAATAAAATATTTAAATTTACAAAAAATTCGGAGGCCAATCCAATCGATGAGTATTCTAATTTTAACCCTTAAACGTAAGTTAATCATTTTTGTAAACTGACTTGTTGATTGTAAGTTTGAGGCGTCGAGCTAAAACCGGAGTCCGAATTGAACTCCGTCAGTTTCCACAAGTCACATTCATCGCCGTGGCCGTGCTGGAAAAAACCGGAGGCCAATCAGATGAGTATTTCTAATTTTGAACCCCTAAACGTAAGTTCTTCATTTTTATTCTAAACTGACTTGTCGAATGTAAGTTTGAGACGTCGACCTCAAACCGGGAGTCCGAATTGAGCTCCGTCAGTTTCCACAAGTCACATTCATCGCCCTGGCCGTGCTGGAAAAAACCGGAGGCCAATCAGATGAGTATTTCTAATTTTGAACCCCTAAACGTAAGTTCTTCATTTTTAATCTAAACTGACTTGTCGAATGTAAGTTTGAGACGTCGACCTCAAACTGGGAGTCCGAATTGAGCTCCGTCAGTTTCCACAAGTCACATTCATCGCCCTGGCCGTGCTGGAAAAAACCGGAGGCCAATCGGATGAGTATTTCTAATTTTAAACCCCGAAACCTACCTAAATTCTTCATCTTTAATCTAAACTGACTTGTCGAATGCAAGTTTGAGGTGTCGACCTCAAACTGGGAATCCGAATTGAACTCCATCAGTTTCCACAAGTCACATTCATCGCCCTGGCCGTGCTGAAAAACGGAGGCCAATCGGATGAGTATTCTAATTTTGAACCCCGAAACCTACCTAAATTCTTCATCTTTATGTAAACTGACTTGTCGAATGCAAGTTTGAGGCGTCGAGCTAAAACGGGAGTCCGAATTGAACTTCGTCAGTTTCCACAAGTCACATTCATCGCCGTGGCCGTGCTGGAAAAAACCGGAGGCCAATCAGATGAGTATTTCTAATTTTGAACCCCTAAACGTTTCTTCATCTTTAATGTAAACTGACTTGTCGAATGCAAGTTTGAAGCGTCGACCTCAAACCGGAGTCCGAATTGAACTCCGTCAGTTTCCACAAGTCACATTCATCGCCCTGGCCGTGCTGGAAAAAACGGAGGCCAATCGATGAGTATTTCTAATTTTGAACCCCGAAACCTACCTAAATTCTTCATCTTTAATCTAAACTGACTTGTCGAATGCAAGTTTGAGGCGTCGACCTCAAACCGGGAGTCCGAATTGAACTCCGTCAGTTTCCACAAGTCACATTCATCGCCCTGGCCGTGCTGGAAAAAACGGAGGCCAATCGGATGAGTATTCTAATTTTGAACCCCGAAACCTACCTAAATTCTTCATCTTTAATGTAAACTGACTTGTCGAATGCAAGTTTGAGGCGTCGACCTCAAACCGGGAGTCCGAATTGAACTCCGTCAGTTTCCACAAGTCACATTCATCGCCGTGGCCGTGCTGGAAAAAACCGGAGGCCAATCAGATGAGTATTTCTAATTTTGAACCCCTAAACGTAAGTTCTTCATCTTTAATGTAAACTGACTTGTCGAATGCAAGTTTGAGGCGTCGACCTCAAACCGGAAGTCCGAATTGAACTCCGTCAGTTTCCACAAGTCACATTCATCGCCCTGGCCGTGCTGGAAAAAACCGGAGGCCAATCGGATGAGTATTTCTAATTTTGAACCCCGAAACCTACCTAAATTCTTCATCTTTAATCTAAACTGACTTGTCGAATGCAAGTTTGAGGCGTCGACCTCAAACCGGGAGTCCGAATTGAACTCCGTCAGTTTCCACAAGTCACATTCATCGCCCTGGCCGTGCTGGAAAAAACCGGAGGCCAATCAGATGAGTATTTCTAATTTTGAACCCCTAAACGTAAGTTCTTCATCTTTAATGTAAACTGACTTGTCGAATGCAAGTTTGAGGCGTCGACCTCAAACCGGGAGTCCGAATTGAACTCCGTCAGTTTCCACAAGTCACATTCATCGCCGTGGCCGTGCTGGAAAAAACCGGAGGCCAATCAGATGAGTATTTCTAATTTTGAACCCCTAAACGTAAGTTCTTCATCTTTAATGTAAACTGACTTGTCGAATGCAAGTTTGAGGCGTCGACCTCAAACCGGGAGTCCGAATTGAACTCCGTCAGTTTCCACAAGTCACATTCATCGCCCTAGCCGTGCTGGAAAAAACCGGAGGCCAATCGGATGAGTATTTCTAATTTTGAACCCCGAAACCTACCTAAATTCTTCATCTTTAATCTAAACTGACTTGTCGAATGCATGTTTGAGGTGTCGACCTCAAACCGGAATCCGAATTGAACTCCATCAGTTTCCACAAGTCACATTCATCGCCCTGGCCGTGCTGAAAAAACCGGAGGCCAATCAGATGAGTATTTCTAATTTTGAACCCCGAAACCTACCTAAATTCTTCATCTTTAATGTAAACTGACTTGTCGAGTGCAAGTTTGAGGCGTCGACCTCAAATCGGAGTCCGAATTGAACTCCGTCAGTTTCCACAAGTCACATTCATCGCCATGGCCGTGCTGGAAAAAACCGGAGGCCAATCAGATGAGTATTTCTAATTTTGAACTTCGAAACCTACCTAAGTTCTTCATTTTTAATCCAAATTGTCTTGCTTAACAAAAAATTGTTCGTCGATCAACCCAAATGAAAGTTAAAATAACTTGCCTGTGGAGGAGGTGCTGCCTGTGGCGGAGGAGGTGGTGCCTGTGAGAAGGCCTGGGCGATAACTTGGGAGAGGGTCTGGGAGCTGGGCCTGAAGTGCGTCGGTCACCTGCATCTGCATCTGGGCAAGACGAGTCTCCATCGAATCCGCCAGACGAGACTCTAAGCCCGATATCCTACTGTCAATGAAGCCCATCAGCTGTCCTGAAGAAGTACCTGGAGTACCAACTCCTGCGTGGAATGCACTGGTCTGTGACCCTGAGCTGGATCCTCCAGATAACACCCGGCTCGTGTCGATGCTGTGCCCAAAACCATACACATGGCCTTTCTTTGGGGCCCCAGCTGCCGCAACCCATACCTCATGATCTAACGGCGGCTGCTCGCCCTCCCCGGCATACTTCTCCGTCATTTGTTCTCTGTATGACTCCTGCAAGAAAATAGAAAATATGATAGTAGTTAATATTCATATTAATGTGAAAAATTAAATAGTGAATATCTTCTAAATACTTACTGCAACCACGCGGGCTCTATCGCTAATGTATGCATCCGTTCCTTTTTTCTTGTGTGTTCTATCGAACACCTCCGAAAATGTTGGCTGCCTTTTTAGCTCCTTCTCCTATTTCACAGAAAAAACATGACATAAATAAGTACCTTTATAAATAAAAGAGACCAGAAATGGACAAATTACTTACCAATCTGGACTGATGGGTCGCAAAAGAGACAGACCCACTACTATGCATGTTTGCTTCTGGATTGGCAGCCCGATTAACTTTCATTATTGAGGATGTCTGTTGCCATTTCTCTGCAGCCCAGATGTCGCAAAGAGTTTCCCAATATTCTCCCCTCATCCAACTGGGTGCCCGCTCCTTCCAAAGAGTCGGGTCTGCACTCTGAGAATGTCTCTCTGCATTTTTTCTCACGTTATACATCAAATGCTTGAAATTTGATCTTGCGGTCATCGTCCATACAAATCGAGACCGCGCCTCGTCTGGACGACGCGTGAATCGATGCTGGCTCTATATACATAAGAGTTAGTTAACTGCATGTATGAATACGATAAGAATTAAATTACAATGCGAAATTACATACCATGAACATCTGATACAAGTGCTCCTGGACCTCCATCGGGAAATCATTGAATCTATGAATAGGTCCAGGAAAGTGTGCTTGTAATGTTCTTGTGATAAATTGAGAAGCTTGAGCAGGCTCTATTTTATCACTGCAATGATGTAACTGCATAATGTCAAATTATGAACTAAATTCACCTCATTGCCCGTAAGAAATACATACACGTTGATTACGTACCCATTAATCCAGACCTCCCGCAGAGTGCTCTCATAAAAACTACCTCCGCCCTCCTGCAGACTCACAGCATCCTCTGGCACCGAACATGGAAAAAATTGAAGAACAACATGAGTAATGTACAAAAATACTAAATAATGACTACAGAAATATCCTAACATTTAAATATACAAACCTAATGGTGCATCTGCAGAATGTGTAGAGTGACCTGAGCATGTGACATTTTAATGGCATCAGAATTAATGCGTACATGAAAGTATAACTTTAAATATACATACCAGCTGCTACAGGAGGAGACTCGAAGGATGCACCAACAGCTGTAACTAGAATAGAAGGCATAAGTAATGAGGAAGATGAATGCACAATAAAAGTACATCTGCAAATATTATACATACCTGCGGGCACGGTAGGAGGAGCAGAAGGACTAACAACTGTAGCAATTCTAATAACATTAATAATATGTATATAGAGCCACTACAAAAATACTTGAAAATTGAAATATACATACCTGCAGGGGGAGGAGGTGTCCGCTCATCCGAAGGAGAAGCAGAAGCTGTAACAATTTGAATGGCATTAACACTACAGAAGTACACATAAATAATACACAAAGAAAAATACACAGATGACTACATTAGAAAAATATACATACCAGATG
>CM024760.1:124448643-124542571 GCA_014218235.1 Colocasia esculenta | reverse complement strand
GTATTCTTATTAATTTCATAAGTTTCAAGCCGTTCACTCCGACACGATCGGGTGGGGCAAATTGACATGTGCGAATTGACGGAATCCGATTTTGATTCCCGGATTGGGTTGGGCGTTGAAATGATGGATCTAAAAAAATCCAAGTCTAAAAGATCCAAACACGCAAGCTGGTGGACAAAAATCCCATATAGAGATTTGATCGGCGTGATGTTCACTCCGACACGACCGGGTGGGGTTAAATTGACTTGTGCGAACGGACGGAATCCGATTTGGATTCCCAGATTAGGTTGGGCGTTGAAATGACAGATCTAAAAAAACCCAAGTCTAAATGATCAAAACACGCAACCCGGGGGTCGAAAATCCCATATGGGGATCTGATCGGCATGCCGTTCACTCCGACATGACCAGGTGGGTTAAATTGATGTGTGTGAACTCACGGAATTCGATTTGGATTCCCGGATTGGGTTGGGCGTTGAAATGACGGATCTAAAAAAACCCAAGTCTAAACGATTAAAACACACAACCCAAGGGTCCAAAATCCTAAATATGTATCTGATCAGCGTGTCGTTCACTCTGACACGACCGGGTGGGGTTAAATTGACGTGTGGGAACTGACGGAATCCGATTTGGATTCCCGGATTGGGTTGGGCATTGAAATGACAGATCTTAAAAAACCCAAGTCTAAATGATCAAAACATGCAACCCGGGGGTCCAAAATCCCTTATAGGGATCTGATAGGTGTGTCGTTTGCTCTGACACGACCGGGTGGGTTAGATTGACATGTGCGAACTGACGGAATCCGATTTGGATTCCCAGATTGGGTTGGGCGTTAAAATGACAGATCTAAAAAACACAAGTTTGTTGCTTGCTTCGACATGACCGGGTGGGGTTAAATTTTTTTTTTTGAATCTAGCTGAACCAAAAGGAGAGGGGAGGGGCGCCCTCAGTAGTGAGGGTGCACTACCATCACCAGACGGCTAAGGAAGTTTTCATTATATATGTGGTGAAATGGGGGGTGGGGAGGAGTACATTGCAATGATCAAAACACAGAATCTGACGAAATCTGATTTGGATTCCCAGATTGGGTTGGGCATTGAAATGTCGGATCTAAAAAAACCCAAGTCTAAATGATCAAAACACACAACTCGGGCGTCCAAAATCCCATATAGGGATCTGATACGTGAGTCGTTCGCTCCGACACGACCAGGTGGGTTAAATTGACGTGTGCGAACTAACGGAATCCGATTTGGATTCCCAGATTGGGTTGGGCATTGAAATGACAGATTAAAAAAAAACCGTCTAAATGATCAAAACACGCAACCTGGGGATCCAAAATCCCAAATAGGGATCCGATCGACGCGTCGTTCGCTCCAACATGACCGGGTAGGTGAAATTGACATGTGCGAACTGACGGAATCCGATTTGGATTCCCGGATTGGGTTGGGCGTTCAAATGACAGATCTAAAAAATGCTCAAGTCTAAATGATCAAAACACGCAATCCGGGGGTCCAAAATCACATATAGGGATCTGATCCACGTGCCGTTCGATCCGACACGACCGGGTGGGTTAAGTTGACGTATACGAATTGACGGAATCCGATTTGGATTCCCGGATTTGGTTTCGCGTTGAAATGACGTATTTCAAAAAATCCCAAGTCTAAATGATCAAAACACGTAACCCGGGGGTCCAAAATCCCAAATAGGGATCCGATCGACGTGTCGTTCACTCTAACATGACCGGGTAGGTGAAATTGATGTGTGCTAACTGACGGAATCCGATTTGGATTCCTGGATTGGGTTGGCCGTTCAAATGATAGATCTAAAAAAAACCCATGTCTAAAGGATTAAAACACATAACCCGGTGGTCCAAAATCCCAAATAGGGATCTGATCGGCATCTCGTTCGCTCTGACACGACCGGGTGGGTTAAATTGACGTGTGCGAACTGACGAAATCTGATTTGGATTCCCGAAATGGGTTGGGCATTGAAATGATGGATCTAAAAAAAACCAAGTCTAAATGATCAAAACACACAACCCGGGCGTCCAAAATCCCATATAGGGATCTGATAGGTGTGTTGTTCACTCCGACACGACCAGGTGGGTTAAATTGATATGTGCGAACTGACAGAATCCGATTTGGATTCCCAGATTGGGTTGGGCATTGAAATGACAGATTAAAAAAAAACCGTCTAAATGATCAAAACACGCAACCTGGGGATCCAAAATCCCAAATAGGGATCCGATCGACGCGTCGTTCGCTCCAACATGACCGGGTAGGTGAAATTGACATGTGCGAACTGACGGAATCCGATTTGGATTCCCGGATTGGGTTGGGCGTTCAAATGACAGATCTAAAAAATGCTCAAGTCTAAATGATCAAAACACGCAATCCGGGGGTCCAAAATCACATATAGGGATCTGATCCACGTGCCGTTCGATCCGACACGACGGGTGCGTTAAGTTGACGTGTGCGAACTGACGGAATCCGATTTGGATTCCCGGATTTGGTTTCGCGTTGAAATGACGTATTTCAAAAAATCCCAAGTCTAAATGATCAAAACACGTAACCCGGGGGTCCAAAATCCCAAATAGGGATCCGATCGACGTGTCGTTCACTCTAACATGACCGGGTAGGTGAAATTGATGTGTGCTAACTGACGGAATCCGATTTGGATTCCTGGATTGGGTTGGCCGTTCAAATGATAGATCTAAAAAAAACCCATGTCTAAAGGATTAAAACACATAACCCGGTGGTCCAAAATCCAAAATAGGGATCTGATCGGCATCTCGTTCGCTCTGACACGACCGGGTGGGTTAAATTGACGTGTGCGAACTGACGAAATCTGATTTGGATTCCCGAAATGGGTTGGGCATTGAAATGATGGATCTAAAAAAAACCAAGTCTAAATGATCAAAACACACAACCCGGGCGTCCAAAATCCCATATAGGGATCTGATAGGTGTGTTGTTCACTCCGACACGACCAGGTGGGTTAAATTGATATGTGCGAACTGACAGAATCCGATTTGGATTCCCAGATTGGGTTGGGCGTTGAAATGATGGATTTAAAAAAAAAACCCAAGTCTAAATGATCAAAACACGCAACCTGGGGGTCTAAAATCCAAAATAGGGATCCGATCGATGTGTCGTTTGCTCCAACATGACCGGGTAGGTGAAATTGACGTGTACGAACTGACATAATCCGATTTGGATTCCCGGATTGGGTTGGGTGTTCAAATGACAGATCTAAAAAAAACTCAAGTCTAAATGATCAAAACATGCAACCCGGGGGTCCAAAATCACATATAGGTATCCGATTGGCGTGCCGTTCACTCCGACACGACCGGGTGCGTTAAGTTGACGTGTGCGAACTGACGGAATCCGATTTGGATTCCTGGATTGGGTTGGGCGTTGAAATGATGAATTTAAAAAAAAAACCCAAGTCTAAATGATCAAAACACGCAACCCGGGGTCCAAAATCCCAAATAGGGATCTGATCGACGTGTCGTTCGCTCCAACATGACTGGGTAGGTGAAATTGGCGTGTGCGAACTGACGGAATCCAATTTGGATTTCCGGATTGGGTTGGGCATTCAAATTACTGATCTAAAAAAAACCCATGTCTAAAGGAATAAAACACACAACACAGGGGTCCAAAATCCCAAATAGGGATCTGATAGGCGTGTCATTCGCTCTGATACGACCGGGTGGGTTAAATTGACGTGTGCGAACTAACGAAATCTGATTTGGATTCCCGGATTGGTTGGGCGTTGAAATGACGGATCTAAAATAACCCAAGTCTTAATGATCAAAACACGCAACCCGGGGGTCCAAAATCCCAAATAGGGATCTGATCGACGTGTCGTTTGCTCTGACATGACTGGGTAGGAGAAATTGGCGTGTGCGAACTGACGGAATCCGATTTGGATTTCCAGATTGGGTTGGGCATTCAAATGACAGATCTAAAAAAAACCCATGTCTAAAGGATTAAAACACACAACTCGGGGGTCCAAAATCTGAAATAGGGATCCGATCGGCGTGTCATTCACTCTGACACGACCGGGTGGGTTAAATTGACGTGTGCAAACTGACGAAATCTGATTTGGATTCTCGGATTGGGTTGGGCATTGAAATGACGGATCTAAAAAAACCCGTCTAAATGATAAAAACACGCAACCCGGGGGTCCAAAATCTCAAATAGGGATCTGATCGACGTGTCGTTCGCTCCGACATGACCAGGTAGGTGAAATTGGAGTGTGCGAACTGACGGAATCCGATTTGGATTTCCGGATTGGGTTAGGCGTTCAAATGATAGATCTAAAAAAAACCCATGTCTAAAGGAATAAGACACACAACCCAGGGGTCCAAAATCCCAAATAGGGATCTAATAGGTGTGTCATTCGCTCTGACATTACCGGGTGGGTTAAATTGACGTTTGCGAACTGACGAAATCTGATTTGGATTCCCGGATTGGGTTGGGCATTGAAATGACGGATCTAAAAAAAACCCAAGTCTAAATGATCAAAACACGCAACCCGGGGGTCCAAAATCCCAATAGGGATCTGATCGACGTGTCGTTTGCTCCGACATGACCGGGTTGGTGAAATTGGCATGTGCGAACTGACGAAATCCGATTTGGATTTCCGGATTGGGTTGGGCGTTCAAATGACAGATCTAAAAAAAACCCATCTCTAAAGGATTAAAACACACAACCCGGGGGTCCAAAATCCCAAATAGGAATCCGATCGGCGTGTCATTCACTCTGACACGACTGGGTGGGTTAAATTGACATGTGCGAACTGACGAAATCTGATTTGGATTCCCGGATTGGGTTGGGTGTTGAAATGACGGATCTAAAAACACCCAAGTCTAAATGATCAAAACACGCAACCCAGGGGTCCAAAATCCCATATAGGGATCTGATCGGTGTGCCGTTCACTCCGACATAACCGGTTGGGTTAAATTGACGTGTGCGAACTGACGGACTCTGATTTGGATGCCCGGATTGGGTTGGGCGTCGAAATGAAGGATTTAAAAAAAACCCAAGTCTAAATGATCAAAACACGCAACCCGGGGGTCCAAAATCCCAAATAGGGATCCGATCGACGTGCCATTCGCTCCGACACGACTGGGTCGGTGAAATTCACGTGTGCGAACATAAGGAATCCGATTTTGATTCCTGGATTGGTTGGGCATTCAAATGACAGATCTAAAAAAAACCCAAGTCTAAAGGATCAAAAATATTTTCTTAATAAACTTGAGGAATAATCACATGTTTTAAATTTAAAATTTTGAAAATAATGTTTGTATATTAATTTTTATTAATGTTTCTCATATTAACTTTTCTTAATATAGGATCCTCTAGCACTTGACGATCAGGAGATGGGGACGACAGACGATCCAGCAGATTTGTCTTGATTTTTAGCATTTTTCATTATGTATGATTTTCTATTAGTTTGGTTTTATGATTTTATGTTTCATTGTGAGTACCTTCTATTGTGGAATGCATGAATATTTTAGCAGGTTTTATAATTTATTATTGTTAATTTCAACAATTTTTTTTTAAGAAATAGTACATATTTCCGATGGTCTTTCCGACGGATAATGGCCGTACAAAATCTGTAGTTTGCCGATGGAATATATTCGTCGGTATTTATGTCAGAAGTTCCGACGGAATTTTCGGTCAGCAGTTTCCGACAGACATTCTTACCTATTTTCTGACCGTTTCTAGTCGGAATTCACTGACCAGTTTTCTGACAAAATCTTCTGACGGATTTATGTCGGAAGTTACCGGCTACTTTTTCGACGGAATATTCGGTCGGAATTTCCGACAGAATACCGACGGATTAGGTAACCGTCAGTAATTTCTGACCAAAATTTTCCGACGGACGTCTTCCGACGATTGTTCAACGGAAAGTTGTCGAAACACAATTTTCCAACAGATTACCGACGGCTTGTGTTCGTCGGAAATGCTGCTTTTTCTTGTAGTGAAGGTTTCTTTGATACCAACCAAGAACGGATCACTGTCCTATTGTTCTCTAATTTCTCCCTGTATGTCAGATTGAATCTTGATATTGGCAACCAAGACTGGATCGTCCCTATGTTCAATGTTCAAGTCTAACCTTGTGAATTGTTCTAGTAATTGCATCTCGCCAAGAACTAGACTTGATAACGATGCCATCGGCTGTCTACTAAGAGCATCAGCCACTGCATTTCCCTTGCCTAGATGGTACTGGATGTTGAAATCAAAATCTTTCAGATATTCAAGCCATCTTCTCTGCCTCATGTTAAGTTCATTCTGGGAGAATAAATACTTCAGGCTTTTATGGTCTGAATAGACTGTGAATTGCTCACCATATAAATAATGCCTCCATATTTTTAAGGTGAAGACCACGACAGCCAAGTCAAGATCATGCACAGGGTAGTTGACTTCAAGCGTCTTCAATTGGCTGGAAGACTAAGCAATAACTTTCTCTTTCTGCATCAATACACAACCAAGCCCAATCTCTGAGGCATCGGTGTAGATAGAGAAAGCTTCTCTGTGACGGACCGGGGTATTTATGCCCATTAAGGCTCCATATCCAGATCCGCCTCCCGCAAACGGACCGAAGTCTCGCAAGGGATAGCTCACACATCTGTCCAGTAAGAATATAAAAGACAAACCACAACAGTATAAGACACAAGAAAGTACAAGTGCTCATACCTGCACATAGCAATTTACAACTGTCCCATTACATTAATACATGTCCAATTAAAAGTACAACTACTTGGGGCATACCCCGAAGGAGCACAAGCTCACACAACACTAACTACTACACTACTGCTGGTGGTACAAGTCTGACACAACGCCGCTGCAAGCCAAACACACGGCAAGCCCTGAAAAGAACTGTAGGGGAGTGAGCCTCAATAAGTCACTAGCTCAGTAGGGACCACCCAAAAACCTCAACAATCAAACAGAAGAGACCTCAACCCTAGAGGGTCTCACTGGCAACACCAATAGCCAAACCATTTCATGCTCACATCATAACAATAAATAACAATTAAATATAATCATGATAATAAACATAAAGTCCTTGGAAGGAAAGTGAAACTACATGACTAATATAATATCATTAGTCAGCCCAACTACTAAAGTGCCTAAACCACAGTCTCACTGGCACACTGCTACAACAACTGGTTGCCTAAGCTATATGACACACAAACAAATCATTGCCCAGGCTACAAGCTTCACAGGCGAACCTCAATCACGTGGGTACTAGGACAGCCAACCAAGTGCTAGTCCATTAGACCCCAAACCACACTACGACGAGAGCCACACATAAGTGGTAGGACTGGCAACAGCTAGCTAGTCCTTCACATAATAAAACCATAATCGGAACCATACCCAAAAAGGGTAAAACTCAACAAGTGGAAGGTCTCACATGGCCTCCACGGAGCACAGCTCTACTAAACCACAACATGCCTAGGCCACAAGCCTCATCGGCAAATCATCCACAATGTAACATAATTGGCAATTACAACTAATTCACATTAAATTATAAACAAAGATCTACTTAAAACGGATAGGATACGACAAGTGGCATGTCAAACCACAAAACTACCACAACACACAAGAGCCTGAAAAGGTTGGTACACAATGTACCATCACAAAACCACACAGTAACCCATGAAGGGTACAAGTACCTGCTATTCTGATGCACCACAACACAATTACTCGAACAAGGGTACAAGTAGGTGATAAACACCACACTGAACCACAATTATATTATACCTTTATTTAGGCACAATATTATAAGTAAAACCTCAATCGGCAAGTCACACAAACCACAACTCAGTCACAATTGTGCCAACACCTGGGCACACCTCGAACTGGTCAAACCTCGAGCACGAGTTACAAACCCACGAACTACAGCCAGTGGCAAAGCACGAGTCAGAAAGAACGACGCCACCACACGAGAACGAACTACTGGTTGATCAGGCCAGTATCAAACCCGGACAACACAACACAAGAACAACCTCTCAGCCTCGCAGTCACAGACGAAAGGTCCAACTGCCGCTCCACAAGAACATGTCAAACAACTGTGGAGACCAACTAACACCACACCTGCAGACACACAGCTGCAGGCCCATGCCTGGAACCTCTAGGGTCTCGGGCCAGAGCACCCTAAAGTGAGGCACTGGAAAACAGGACTAGCTAGGGACCAGTGTCGACTACTGGTGTCCGCACCCCCAACTACGAGCGCGCTACAAGCGACTACACACCCACAAACACAAGCCGTTGCCCTACTGTCGTCTTTCCCTCAGCCGGACGTACAACTCAAGCACAGGAGTGAGGGTGTCCAGGAAGATGACACAGACCTCAACGGTACCACACTGTACCGGGACAAACCCCGAGCACAACAAACACACATGCCAGGCTCACAAGAACCTGGGGTACCCGACTAGAAAGGCATTCCAGAATAGGCGTCGGACCACCACACTCGGCTAGCACAAACCACAACACTTATACGTTTATCTCAAACCATGATACACGTATGAGGAATAGCTTGTCCTGGTCACTCGCGACCTACAAGCTAGTCTACACAAATACATATATAAACCGTATTAAAAATAATGCCACGACCTGACATTGGTCACATAGTGACCTTTACTACCATACTAGGCATAATACATTAACATTCATACTTTACTACTTATCCATTTAGGATGACTTGCAAAAGTTCTTAAAGTATCAAGGCTAGGTTTCCATGTGAACCTCATCGCCACAAAACTACGGACCAATCATAATAATTAAGATATAATAAACACAATAACGTACGATATGCCATGCACACGCAAACCATACGCATGGCATCCAAACCACATAGACCTCACGTGTACGACACACCCTGGTTGGTTTACCATACGTCATCCACGTAAACCACATGTCCAACACATGGACAACGCACTCCAAGAGTGCCACGGGTGCCAACACACCACACATACTACGTAAACACCAAACCGATTACGTACATCACATATTAACCATATAAAAGATGCCCACTTCAAGAGCTATGCGCCCCATGAGCGTAACACGTGCAATGGCTGTCACCTGTCATTGCCATGCACAAGCAACAACATGATATTCATTACCAGAAAAACTACATAAAACATGCTGCATTGATACATGCACAAGTTGGCGGCAACATCGATTGCCATCCACCATATATAAACGGCATTATCCCTGCCGTCAACACTAAATAAACTCGATATTAACGGCTAGCCATCTGGCCGTTAATATCCAAATGAAGAACTCGACGTCAATCGATATTGATGCCAAGATCTTCAGCTCCCAGGTATACAAAACACACAGACCGGCCCAAAGCCAGTCATACGGGCAACTTAGCCCCACAACGGTATGAACACAAGGGGAGACATTTCCCCATACATCTACATACTATAATTAAAATAGAGAAACAAGATCCAACAGTTGGATCAGTCAAACCACCCGATTTCCAGCATGAAGGACCATTTTCACAACAACTCAATTAACATCTGTTTTATGCAAAGAAAGTATAACAAATCAACCAGGAAAATCAACGGGTCCAGTCCCTACCTCAGAAGCGCGATTGAACTTCCGAAGAACCTTGAATCACGCCGAAACCCGAGGAACACCCCGCGAACACCGCGCTCCAATTCGTCATTCCCCGCCTGATTTGCCACTACCACGCGCACCACAGCCTTCCCACGTGCTCCCGCCAACCATTAGAACTTGTGAAGAAGCTCAAGGGTGAAGGTGGGCGAAGTGGAGAGGAGTGAGTGGCGAAAGAACAGGGCTCGGGTCAGCCCTAAAAACACAGGTGCGTCAGGTTAACGTCAACCTCTACGCCGCTAACCAAACCACCCCAACTAGGCGTCAACTTCTTTGGCCGCCAAGTTCATCACGCTAGACGTCCACATCGATGGACGCTAAAACCATGTTAACAGAAACACCATTGCCGCCAACACACAGTCGACGTCACACACCTGGACGCCAACCCACTGTTGATGTCCAACACACTGAACACCAACACAGATCCATAACCAACCCTGGTAAGGATCCAACAAGAAACACACAACACAAGTCGCACTGGTCACAACATGACCATCCCACATGTTAAACAGAGGATCCACAAAGATCCGAAAAACGCGCGACGTTACATTATTATCACCTAAAAAGAAATGTCGTCCTCGACATGTAAAACAAATCACAACAAACTGGATTATCACCTAAAAAGAAATAAAATCGTACACAGAACAAGTAGGATACTCTTCTATTGCATCTGCCTTTCAATAATCTATCCATTTCCATCCTTGCTTTGCTCCTTTCTTTTCTTTCAATTCATTTCACAATTACTTCATTCTGTCGATTTCATTGCCTTTCCTTACTTTTTAATTGTAGACGATTCTACCTGCCAATGGCGCTTTATCTCCTTGGACTGAACCTGCTTCCACAATTTTCTGACTGTGTTTACAACATTTCTTTCAAGGCCGCTTTATCTTTCTCAAATATCTTACACTGTAATATTCTTTCATGTCGCCATTTTCTTTTTCCATTTATCACTATTTTCTGTTATCCTGCTTCATCTGCATTTACATTCACAACTGATACCTCTTCAAGAAAACCAATCACTATCTTTGAATTTTCTGTCCTTTCATATTATTCTGCTCATACCGCCTTATGTCAATCTCTGATTGAAAAGCATAATAAACTATGTTCCTTTATTCCGCTGCGCAAAACATTATACTTTCTCTTTATTCAAGCAATCGTTAAATAATCTGTGAAGATTAAATCTTTCTTTGCTTCCGCTTCCGCTGCGCTACTCTGATCACACTGAACACTTTTGCAAAATATTCCACAATTTCTGCTCACAGTATTGCTTTCAATTGCTTTCTTATGGCTTCAACTGAATTCAATTCTAACTTTAACTGCTTCTCAAATCATTTTATTCAATTAATCCGAGCTGAAGGTATTACTACAATTTCTGATCTTCTAAAACGCTATAAACATGTTGTACTCTTCATATACTTTTCTTGCTTTACTGGCATTCTCTGGCTAATCTCATAATTTTGTTTCATAACCTTTCCAAATACTCTTTAATTAATCTGTTCCTGCTCCGGCATGAACTCTAGAATATCTTAATAATAATTCATTTCTGCATCAATTGAATCAATTCTTTGTACCAATATGCAAACTCTATCTGACATTTTCTGACTCATCTGATCTTATTCACTTTATCATTTGCTAAATTTTTCCTTTTGTAATTCATATCTTTTCTTATCTAAACTGCCAATCATCAACTAAATATTTTTCTTGTGCAATTTTCACAAATTCTTATTGCACATTAATCCTTCTTTTCTGTGTTTCTTTATTCAACTAATCATTTCTATACTTATTTATACAAATCTTCATATCACACTATCTGTTACCATCATTATTCATAACAACACTTTTCTCAAATTTCTGATCTCAAGCATATTAAATCCATATGCCATAAATCACTGCTCTTTTATGTACTAATATTTCTTTTAAAGCTGATCTGCCTTACTTAATCATATCAAACTCTTCATAACACTAATCACATTCTCATCCTCATTGTTTCTTAATATCATTTAACTCAGATCTCTAATGCCACAATACCTTTGCTGAGATTCTCAACTACAACTTATCACACACACACTGGCTTGTTCCTTATCGCCTTGTTACCATACACCTGCCTCTGCCAACTTTCTATCTCATTATGACTTACTTACTGAATTCCATATCCAAATTTGTTAATCTCTTCAATTCCTTTAACTGGGAATCTTTAACATCCAAACTGATCTATCACAGAAATACTCTATACTTGTCTCTGCTAACTCTGTACTTTATTAACATATAATAGGTATATCCCTCTCAGAGCACTACTTTACATTTCTCCTCTAATCTCTGCAACTGAAACTTTTAAATACTTATAATTTAACTGCTTTAACTGCACTAGTGCCAGGATGCTACCACACAACTTATACCACTATTCACGTTGTGGCACAACAACTGCTCACAACTGCCAATTTAACAAACAGAAACACACGGTTTACGTGCCAAAAGCTCACGTAAAAACTACTTTATATCACACAAAACCGCAGACTTACTACCAGCAGTTGACATTAATCCATGTATTGGGACATTGCAACCTTATTGTCTTTTCATATTCTAACTAGACCATGCTCTGATACCAACTGTGACGGACCGGGGTATTTATGCCCATTAAGGCTCCATATCCAGATCTGCCTCCTGCGAAAGGACCGAAGTCTCGCAAGGGATAGCTCACACAACTGTCCAGTAAGAATATAAAAGTCAAACCACAACAGTAGAAGACACAAGAAAGTACAAGTGCTCATACCTGCATATAACAATTTACAACTGTCCCATTACATTAATACATGTCCAATTAAAAGTACAACTACCTGGGGCATACCCCGAGGGAGCACAAGCTCACACAACACTAACTACTACACTACTGCTGGTGGTACAAGTCTGACACAATGCCACTGCAAGCAAAACACACGGCAAGCTCTGAAAAGAACTGTAGGGGAGTGAGCCTCAATAAGTCACTGGCTCAGTAGGGACCACCCAAAAACCTCAACAATCAAACAGAAGATACCTCAACCCCGGAGGGTCTCACTGGCAACACCAATAGCCAAACCATTTCATGCTCACATCATAACAATAAATAACAATTAAACATAATCATGATAATAAACATAAAGTCCTCGGAAGGAAAGTGGAACTACGTGACTAATATAATATCATTAGTCAGCCCAACTACTAAAGTGCCTAAACCACAGTCTCACTGGCACACTGCTACAACAACTGGTTGCCTAAGCTATATTCCACACAAGCAAATCATTGGCCATACTACAAGCTTCACAGGCGAACCTCAATCACGTGGGTACTAGGACAGCCAACCAAGTGCTAGTCCATTAAACCCCAAACCACACTACGACGAGAGCCACACATAAGTGGTAGGACTGGCTACAGCTTGCTAGTCCTTCACACACTAAAACCATAATCAAAACCATACCCAAAAAGGGTAAAACTCAACAAGTGGAAGGTCTCACATGGCCTCCACGGAGCACAGCTCTACTAAACCACAACATGCCTAGGCCACAAGCCTCATCGGCAAATCATCCATAATGTAACATAATTGGCAATTACAACTAATTCACATTAAATTATAAATAAAGATCTACTTAAAACGGATAGGATATGACAAGTGGCAGGTCAAACCACAAAACTACCACAACACACGAGAGCCTGAAAAGGTTGGTACACAATGTATCAGCACAAAACCACACAGTAACCCACCAAGGGTACAAGTACCTGCTATTCTGAGGCACCACAACACAAATACCCGAACAGGGGTACAAGTAGGTGATAAACACCACACTGAACCACAATTATATATACCTTTATTTAGGCACATATTATAAGTAAAACCTCAACAGGCAAGTCACACAAACCACAACTCAGTCACAATTGTGCCAACACTAGGGCACACCTCGAACTGGTCAAACCTCGACCACGAGTCACAAACTCACGAACTACAGCCAGTGGCAAAGCACGAGTCAGAAAGAACGACGCCACCACATGGGAATGGACTACTGTCTGATCAGGCCAGTATACAACCCAGACAACACAACACAAGAACAACCTCTCAGCCTCGCAGTCACGGACGAAAGGTCCAACTGCCGCTCCACAAGAACAAGTCAAACAACTGTGGAGACCAACTAACACTACACCTGCAGACACACAGCTGCAGGCCCATGCCTGGCACCTCTAGGGTCTCTGGCCGGAGCACCCTAAAGTGAGGCACTGAAAATAGGACTAGCTGGGGACCAGTGTCGACTACTGGTGTCCGCACCCCCAACTACGAGCACGCTACAAGCGACTACACACCCACAAACACAAGCCGCTGCCCTACTGTCGTCTTTCCCTCAGCCGAACGTACAACTCAAGCACAGGAGTGAGGGTGTCCAGGAAGACGACACAGACCTCGACGGTACCACACTATACCGGGACAAACCCCGAGCACAACAAACACACGTTCCTGGCTCACAAAGAACCTGGGGTACCCGACTAGAGAGGCATTCAGGAATAGGCGCCAGACCACCACACTTGGCTAGCACAAACCACAACACTTATAAGTTTATCACAAACCACGATACACGTGTGAGGAATAGCTTGTCATGGTCACTCGCGACCTACAATCTAGTCTACACAAATACATATATAACCATATTAAAAATAATGCCACGACCTGACATTGGTCACATAGTGACCTTTACTACAATACTAGGCATAATACATTAACATTCATACTTTACTACTTATCCATTTAGGATGACTTGCAAAAGATCTTAAAGTATCAAGGCTAGGTTCCCATGTGAACCTCATCGCCACAAAACTACGGACCAATCATAATAATTAAGATATAATAAACACAATAACGTACGATATGCCATGCACACGCAAACCATACGCATGGCATCCAAACCACATAGACCTCACATGTACGACACACCCTGGTTGGTGTACCATACGTCATCCACGTAAACCACATGTCCAACACATGGACAACGCACTCCAAGAGTGCCACGGGTGCCAACACACCACACATACTACGTAAACACCAAACCGATTACGTACATCACATATTAACCACATAAAAGATGCCCACTTCAAGAGCTATGCGCCCCATGAGCGTAACATGTGCAATGGCTCTCACCTGTCATTGCCATGCACAAGCAACCACATGATATTCATAACCAAAAAAACTACGTAAAACACGCTGCATTGATACATGCACAAGTTGGCGGCAACATCGATTGCGTCCACCATATATAAACGACATTATCCCCTGCCGTCAACACTAAATAAACTCGATATTAATGGCTAGCCATCTGGCCATTAATATCCAAATAAAGAACTTGACGTCAATCGATATTGACGCCAAGATCTTCAGCTCCCAGGTATACAAAACACACAGACCGGCCTAAACCAGTCATACGGGCAACTTAGCCCCACAACCGGTAAGAACACAAGGGGAGACATTTCCCCATACATCTACATACTATAATTAAATCAGAGAAACAAGATTTAACACTTGGATAAATCAAACCACCTGATTTCCAGCATCAAGGACCATTTTCCCAACAACTCAATTAACATCCGTTTTATGCAAAGAAAGTATAACAAATCAACCAGGGAAAATCAACGAGTCCAATCGCTACCTCAGAAGTGCGATTGAACTTCCGAAGAACCTTGAATCACGCCGAAACCCGAGGAATGCCCCGCGAACACCGCGCTCCAATTCGTCATTCCCCGCCTGATTTGCCGCTACCACGCGCACCACAGCCTTCCCACGTGCTCCCGCCAACCATCGGAACTCGTGAAGAAGCTCAAGGGTGAAGGTGGGCAAAGTGGAGAGGAGAGAGTGGGGAAAGAACAGGGCTCGGGTCAGTCCTAAAAACACAGGTGCGTCAGGTTAACGTCAACCTCTGCGCCGCTAACCAAACCGCCTCAACTAGCTGTCCACATCTTTGGCCGCCAAGTTCATCACGCTAGATGTCCACATCGATGGATGCTAAAACCATGTTAACGGCAACACCATTGCTGCCAACACACAGTCGATGTCACACACCTGGACGCCAACCCACTGTTGATGTCCAGCACACTGAACACCAACACAGATCCATAACCAACCCTGGTAAGGATCCAACAAAAAACACACAACACAAGTCGCACTGGTCACAACTTGACCATCCCACACGCTAAACAGAGGATCCACAAAGATCCGAAAAACATGCGATGTTACATTCTCCCTCTATTGGAAGAGCGAGAACAGGTGCAGAGGTTAGTCATTCTTTTAGAGTTTGAAAACACTTCTCACACTCTCTACTCCAGGAGCAGGGATTCTCCTTTCGTGTAAGATGCATGAGAGGAACGGTGATCTTGGAGAAGTCCTTGATGAATCGCCTGTAGTAGCTAGCCAGTCCTAAGAAGCTTCTAATTTTTGTGACGTTGGTTGGTCTCTCCCAATTAAGTACAACTTCAACTTTGGAGGGATCAACAGAGATGCCGTCCTTAAAGATGACATGGCCCAAGAAGGACACTTCTTCGAGTCAAAATTTGCACTTGATCAGCTTTGCATATAGTTTGTTATATCGCAAGACTTGTAGTGCGATCTTCAAATGTTCTTCATGTTCTTCTTTGGTCTTTGAGTATATGAGGATGTCGTCAATGAAAACGACCATGAACATATCCAGATAGGGTCGGTAGATGCTATTCATGAGTTCCATAAAGGCTGCAAGAGCACTGGTCATACCAAAAGACATTATAATAAATTATAGTGTCCATACCTGCTCCTAACAGCTGTTTGAAGATGTCGTCATCCTTGATCCTCATTTGATGGTAACAAGACCGAAGGTCAATCTTGGAGAAATATTGAGCTTCAGATATTTGGTCGAAAAGCTCATCGACCCAAGGCAGTGGGTACTTATTCATTATAGTTAGTTGATTGAGTTGTCGATAGTCTATGCATAACCTTATAGATCCATCCTTCTTTTTAACGAACAGCACAGGTGCTCCCCATGGGGAATTACTTAGTTTGATGAACCCCTTCTCTAACAGCTCCATCTGTTGTGCCTTCAGTTCTTTTAACTCGGCAGGTGACATCCGATACGGTTGACGCGACACCGGTGCAGCTCCAGGGATCAACTCAATGGCAAAGTTGACATCACGTTCAGGAGGAATCCCAGGCAGATCTTCAGGAAATATATCTGGGTAGTCCTGGACTATGTGTATGTCTTCTATCTTCGACCCCTTCTTTTCAACTATTATAGTCGCAAGGAACGCAAGGTAACCTTTCCTTATCATACTGTGGGCCTTTATGGCAAGACTAGAGGCATCCGTCTATTATGTCTAATCCCAGTGAAGGACAACTTAGGGAAATCACTAAATGTAACTTTTCCTTTCTTACAGTAGACACTTGCCCCATAAGTGGACAACCAGTTGGCTCCCAGAATCACATCATAGCCTTCCATAGGCTTACACACCAGGTTGGCTTTTTGGTTTTGTTCTCTGATCATTACATCGGCAGATGGAAAATATTTGTTCAATTTCTCCTTTCTCCCAGTGGTGTTGTGACAAATAATTCACACCCCATAGATATAGGTTTAACATTCAAAGTATCATCAAAGTTCTGAGATATAAATGAATGGGTTGCTCCATATCAAATAAAACAAATGCTGATAGGGAGAAAACTTGCAGTGTACCTTCCATGTAACGACCCTCTCATATCGGTACGGTTCCACCAACCCACGTCGATATAAAAGGTATCACTACAGTGGGACATTTACCCAACACTAGTACGATAGGCTGAAACATACACAAATATATATTATATCTCATGACAGCGGAATTTAAAGAACTGAAAAGAAATTTTATTCCATCATCCACATTCTATCCACAGTCCGTATAGAAGGAAAGAGAGCTAACTATTCATAACTGAAATACAACAAATACATTGTCCACATGAGACTACGCAGAGTCTTTATTACATACTATGAATTAATGGAAAAGTACAATGCTAACTCCACAACACTCTCTCCTACTCTCGCTCCGAGTCGCTCCTAACGATCTCCTCGGAAGAAGTAGAAACGTCTGCACCTGTACGCCGAAGCAAGAATGAGTTCAAAAGAACTCAACAAGTAACACCAGCACACTAAACATTCATGCATCGAGTAATATCCATACTCTTAAGCTACATCATTTACACATAATGCATGGAAGTGACAATTTCTCAAATAAAAGTCTATTCATGATTTCTACACATTTTCACAGAGGATTTGGTTTTTATATACAATAAGCAATCCTATCACATGATTTCTACACTTTTCACTATGCTAAACTGATTTCATTCATAAGCCACATGTTGGTCATTTTACACAATATTTACACATTTCATAACAATTAATTTAACATGAATTCTAAGGCAATTGTACACATAGATACATATTCATATTAGTGAAAAGCTCGTTGTTTTACTACTATCATGTCACATTCATAAGAAACTTATCATTTTGCATGCTTTCATAAAAATTTTATGAATACATATTCACTTACACAGGTTCACAATTTACACATTTTCACTTTCACTTAAACACAATTTCACTTTCACTTAATGCCGTGACACATAGCCCAAACCACTTTAGAAGGACACACACTGATCACATCACATATCCCCTAGGCATTCCAGTGATCAATCTTAGTTACTGCGCAGAACCGGGAGAAGCACTCTCCACCCTAACCAGCGATACTTGTTCGTCTCCAGGATTTAATCCCAATGCCCATGGGACATCACACACTTTGAACTTTCCCGTGGGGACTTTACCACAGTACAGTTCCTCAGCCCTCTAAGGTAGCAGTGTCACACATTGGCACATTAATACATTTTCTCAATTTTAACACATTCTAAACACAACATAATCACACATTCATCTCATGTTCACACATTTACATTCTTCAGTATTACCTAGCATGGTACTACTGTTTTCAGTATTAATCAGATTTTTACAACAATCCTAATCATGCTGAAATTTTTGCATAATTAAACATTTATCATATTAGCATGTATTAACCATTAATACTTAACATAAAACAAGTTTATATAGCTACTGTCATCTGTTCAGTACAGAAATTTAACCAGAAATTCATCATAGTTTAACTATCATGCATACCAAATTTTGCATTTTTCTGAGTTACACATATTTTCTGAAAATTCTAACAGTGATGATATCAATAGTAAAAATAGTCAAACTGATACCATTTTTCATTATTCGGATTCACAATTTATTTCATACATAAATACTGACAGTACAAATTCTATCACAAAATTCAGGGATTTAACTAGTTTCGTAAAACTTCTTAGCTTTTATGCATTGAATAGACATGTTAACTATTTTTCAGTCCAGAAATTTTAATAAACTGTACAGATATTATAAATTGCTCAAATTTTATATCATGCATCAGATCTTATGAACAATGTACAGAAAATTTATGACACTAAATTTCTACACGTAATTCATAAACGACATTTTCCAAGAATTTACATTCTATTGGTAACACATTCCAAAAATTCTAATAATTACTGAACATTACAAAAATGCACAAAAACTCACAGTACACCCAAACATATATTTACATATCATATAAAAATTTTATCGTATATCCTCATGCGGAAAAACTCGAAAATTAGTTCATATAAGGACAGACTTGCTCACTGTTGCAGTCTGAAGAACTCGACGGCAAGGGGTGGCCGTCTATAGGTTAACGGCATTAGATGATGCCGTCAACACATGATATTAGTGGCAAGGGATCTTGCCGTTAATATCTTATCTCCATAACACAGACTGAAAGCCAATAAATCACTTGAACAGGGGGTTCCAGGACACGAGAAAAATCTGAGAAAATCCTGGGACATACTAGACACATGTAGGGTTAATGTGTACGGGGTACTTGCCTTCTGTAAAATCTACCGACGATGATTTAAGCCGGAGAAGCCCTCCTCGGCCTGTGCCAAAGAGTCTCCAAATCTCTCCTTCTTCAGATCTTCTGATGATCTTCACAGCACACCAGCGTGGGGAGTCGTTCCCGGATGTTCAAGGTCGACACCAGTTGATGCAGATCGCCAGACGAAGCCTCCCGAAGCCGGATCTTTCAGATTCAAGTTAGGGTTTTGCACAGAAAAGAGAGGTTTTTGACTCAAGAGCCAAAGGGATGGATCTGGCCGAAATCTGAATATTATATCGGTTGGGGTCGGATAGGTTACTGGGGCAAGTCTCAGAGCCGTTGGGAAGGGTTTCCTAATCAAGAGGCTCAATTTTCGGAGGCGTTTCCGGATCTGAAAACGTAACAGATCTGGGATATTGGTGTCCATATCCATGGTCGCCTATCCAGAAATGGCGCCTTAGAATTTATAATACTACACACTAATATATATACTTAAATACACTAAGTACATTTCAACAATACTCATCCATACATTTATATCAATAAATACTTATACCTAATAATCATACATCAATAGTATACACTTATACGCACATACATATACTTAACAAACAAGGTGAATTTCAAGGGCCTTACATTCCACCACGCCACCTTCCTCAGCGGGTTCTTCATCATGCAGAGCTTGAAGTCTCCCCTGTTTCTCAGGCACATTAGTGTGTCTCTCGTTTTCCCTCAGTAGCGGTTACTCGAGAATACGGTGCTCACGGCTTCCACAACGCAGACATGCTCCGACTTTCCTCCAGCATTCAGCGGTGTGACCTGGCTTGTCACAGTGCTTACAGTTACTTTTTGCTGGAGTATTGGGGACGAAGACTTGGGTTTTCTTTCCTGACTGGGTCCTTCCGCGATATTGAACGAATGCTTCTTGCCATTGGTTGACTTGGTAGATGATACCTCAGTTGTCAGTTCTTTTTTTACGAATTTCCCCTTCATACGGTCAGTGAAATCTGTAGCATCTTCTAACAGTTGTGCTTTCTTCACCATCTCGGCATATGTCTGAATGTCGAGAGGGGCAATTGAGTAATGTACTGAGGCTTAAGGCCGTTGAGGAAGCACTTAGCCTCCATCCTTTCGGTGTTCACCAGGTGTTCAGCATATCTTGCCAGTCTAGAAAATTAGGCTTCATAGTCAGCTACAAACAGGCTCCTCTATTTAAGAGCAGCAAACTCCACAGCTTTCTTCTCTTGCACACGCTCGGAGAAGTACATGGAATTAAAAGCTTCTATGAATTCAGTCCAGGTGAATTGGCCATTCACCCTAGTTGCTTCCACAGACTCCCACCAAGAGCGGGCGTCCTTTTCCAGTGAAATGTTGCTAATAGTAGCTTGTTCCCCACTACACATTACATGACACAAAAAATTATTTCCGTCTCCGTTAGCCAGTGCTCGGCTTCATCCGGATCGGTACTACCGCTGAACTTTGGCAGATTTAAACTTATGAAATTACGATGCAGCTCGCCTGCACCGAGGTTTCCTCCTCCTCCTTGTGCTGCTCGCAAAAGCGCACGAGTGAGTTCTTGGATTGTTTGTTGCATGCCCCTCATTTGAGCACGTTCAGCAGTCATCTTAGCTTTCTTAAGTTTCCTACAAAATAGATTATCATTAGGACATTGATGTGGAGTTTAATTCATGCGTGTGTGATTATCTTTTAGGTTTTAACCCGGGTTCTGCCCAAATGTCGAATAGGTATGATAATTGACTCAGACACGTGTCATGGCAGTCCGTCCTAGAACATCCTAGACGTAATAATCTAAGTAAGGATATCCTAGGCTATGATACCACAAAATTGTCATGCCCCAATGCGGAATATAGGAACGTGAGGCAGTTGCAAGTAAGCGAGTATAGAGCGTAGAATAGACAACAAACCATTGGACCATTTAAGAATACAAAATAAAATAACTTTTATTGATAATTCAACTGCTGTCTATTACATGAACTAACTCAAAGCCATAACATAGGGCCCAATTGACTCTAAGACATAAGATGGAAATAAAGAACTAACTAATGACTTCTAGGATAACTTGGTGACATCATGGCACTCCTGGATCACTCTTGGTCCTCCCCATCCTTGTGAGTGTATTCATTCTCCTCAGCCTCACCTGTGACACAATGACAAATAACGTAGGCTGAGCGACAACGCCCAGTAGGATATATATCTCATGGTGCGGGCAACTTTACATGATTAATGTATTAAAAGCAGAGTTACTATATGATAAAGCGAGAGTCTCATGTAACGTAAGAGATAGCATGATAGCACATGATTGAAATAGCACAAGTTTTTAAATATAACACAGAGCAGGATGGTCATAGCACAAATGTAAAATAGCACAACGAGTATAGTATAGCACTTTGATTGTCATTTAGATAGTGGAGATAGATAACACTTGAGTGTAATGCCAAACACTTTGGTCATTTAACTCTCACGGGCAAATAGCACTTTTGGGTGCATATCCCAAGACCTGACCAGGCCCTTATATATTGCCAGGCATTAGTTATATTATTTATCTTTAGACAATCACTTCATGGCAATAGAGAGTACCAAGAAGTAGATAAGCGTACTACATGAATAGACGAGATAGCAGAGAGAGTGTGAATAGATGGGAAAGTAGAGTATAGACAAGAACTATAGGTCAATGCGCATAATACGTCGAATTAATGGGTGATATTGATAGTTGCACAACATGCGCAATTGGTGTTGGCAGTCAGGTGGAATTCACTACCCTTCCACTGGCCATGTTATGCACATGTCCAGAGGTCCGCCGTGATATCAAGATGAGAGAGAACTTCTAAAGCCATTTGGAGCATATCGATCCCTAAGAGGTGTTATGGGCATTAGGGTACAACCAGCTCGGTCTCCATGAGGGAATCCATGGAGTACGGAGTCTTACGAAGGTCTTAACAAAAGGTCCCTTGTCTACCAAAATGGAATGTCCGATAGAGAGGTTCCAACTTGTCAAGAGAGTAGTTTGTAAAGAAAACAAGTTGCTCGGCATTCCAGAGGAATTCTAGAACAGTGGAGCGGCGATATCGGTGTTCAAACCATGGAATAAACAAAGACAACGTTATTATTAAAATGGGAGATTTATCTACATTATTTAAGTAAATTACTAGATAATTTATTCATGTATTTTTTGCATTTTTTTATGGCAAGGATGAATATTTGGTGTGTGCGTGTACATGGAATCATCAGACAAGAATAAATGTGGAGATTAACTTTTAAAATAAAGAATAAGTGACATATAGCAAATTTTAATAGCCTGGTAGTTTACTATTCATTACACCACTTAACATGGTATATACAGGTTTAAATAGTTCAAAGTATCATTTAAATAGAGCTAAAATAGTTGTTGGAATAATGTAGCTAAATCACGTCGGGGGTCCTGGCCGCGATTTGAAGACGGGCAGAAATGTGTCGGCTGAGACCGCCGCGTTCTTCAAACCCTAAACAGTCAAACGACGCGCTTTCCCAGAGGCGGGAAAACACAGAGAAACGCATCAACCTCCGCGGTCGCATTTTAGCGGACGTGTGACAGGTCAACGACGCACTATTAGAGGCGCTGGGCACGTCAAAATGCGTCGCCCTCAACGGATGTGTTTCTAGTATTCACGGCGGCAAAAACCGACATGATACCAGTGCCATGAATCGCGTCGCCTGATCTGGACGCGATTCAAGCATTAACCCGAAAACGGCAGAAAATGCAGGAACCCTGAAGCAACATTCATGCAATGCTTATATCTCTTAAACTAGAGCACATGGGAAGAAGTGATGATCATGAAACTTGTAGAGGACACCAAGATGAAGAGATCTATGCTTTTGGACTGGATCGATTTGGTCTTGTAAGGCGTGTAAACATGCATGAACAAGAAATGGGACAGTCATGCGCAGCGATGGGATAACACTTATATCTCAATGAATACATGATGGAATTTGGGCATATCACTTGCAAACGAAAGAAGACACGATGCTCTACAATATAGGATGATTTAGATGCTTCTTTGGCCTGAGAATACCTACTCTTGTGATGCTTAAACACCAGACCGATGCGTAAGATGTAGTAGAGCACGGTTTGAGGAAAAGCTTGGGTCCCAGCCATCCTCCTCTGCTCCTGACGCCCTAGCTCTACCTCCCATAACCCCAGCAAGTATGTGAACCTTCCCTTTTAGTTTTAGGACGAGTTCTTATATGTTTACGGTGTAATTCATGTCCAAATGGAACTAGGAAAGGGGGGTTGCGATTTCCAGTTCTTCCATTCCTTTTTTTGGTGATCTCCTCTCCCTATTGGAGTGGAAAACCCTCTAGAAGGTCACTGTAATGGTGGGGGACGAATTGGCTCGCCATTCATCGCCAATTGCCATTCTTTCAATCCCTCTTTTACCCTTTTCTATTTCCCCATAATTATGGTTTGAATTTTGGAGTATTTGTTCTTGTTCCATCATTCATGCTCCCAATTTGGCCCAATGCTTTGCATGAGCTAATTAAATTAAGCCCATACCTTTTTATATTTATTAGATTTTACTTAATCCATTTCTCCCATTATTTCAATTTATTTAATTATTTAAAATATTGGGTTGCTACACTACAACTACAGGAAGACAAGAATGTTCTTTCTTTCGTCAAGGGCTTGATTTTCAACTATGGACAATAATCGAAGATGGAGATTTGGCAGTAACCAACAGCAAAGACAAATGGACAGATGAAGACAAGAAGAACTATCTCAAAACAGCAAAGCCAAGAGTTTATTGTGTTGTTCACAAAGCAAGAAGAAATTTAATAGAATATCAACATGCAAGTCAGCTAAAGAAATGTGGGACAAGCTAAAGCTCACTCATGAACGAACTGAGAAGGTAAAAGAAACAAGAATCGATATATTGGTAGCTCAATATGAAAGGTTCCAATGCACTCTGGAGAATCCATCTCTCAGATGTATAGTCGCTTTACAGATATTACAAATGGTTGGTTGGGCTAGGCTAAACATATGAGATAGGAGATGTTGTAAGAAAAATACTAAGATCCTTGACAACATCATGGACTCAAAAGTAACCACCATTGAGGAAGCAAATGATCTCATGGCAATGTCTCTCGAAAAAACTCATTGGGTCTCTAATGGACCATGATATAAACATGGAAAGGTTGAGGAATCCTCCAGTAGGAAAAAGCACACCAATGCTCTCAAGGCTATAGAAAACACATTTGAAGGCGAATCAGAAAGTGAAAGGAGTGAAGAAAACAGTGAAGATGAAGAAGCCTTTCTCTCAAGACGACTACAATGAATTCTGGTAAAAAAATATCAGTCAAGAAGAAGGTACTTCAATAAAGGAAAAGAGTTCAAAAGACCTGAAGGCAAAGAAGTTAAGAGATCTGAGCCTATCTATTATGAATGCAAGAAGCATAGACATCTCAAGGCTCAATGTCCAAAACATAAAAAGGTAGAATTCAAGAAAAAGGACAATACCAAAAAATTCAAGAAATACAAGAAGAAGCTTTGGCTACTACATGGAACAACGAAAGTGACACAGACAATGAGTCAAGCTCTAGTGAAGAAGAAGAAGAGAAGGCCAATCTAGCATTTTTGGCAAATATCGATGATAAGGTAACTTCAGACTCTTCTTTTACTTCAAGTAATCAATCTAATTCAGATAGTCTAGAAGATGCTTTCAATGAACTATATAATAAATATAAAAATATATGTAAACAATTAAGATCAATTAAGAAAAATCATGCTTGCCTTGAAATAACTAATTCAGATTTAAAATCAAAAACTGAACAATTGGAAAAATAATTGAAGAACTAAAAAGAAGAAAGGAGTTCTTTTGTGAAGATGTCAAAACTAATTATGAAAAGATATCAAGTTTGGAAAGTCAGGAAACCATAGGAAATTTAAAAGTGAAATTAATGTATTAACAAAAGACAACAAATATTTGACAGCCACAATTGAAAAGTTAACAAATGGAAGATCTTCATTAATATTAAAAGGAGCAAGAATATCAGGTAAGAAAAAATATGGATTGGGTATACTCCACCAGAGAATGAAGAAACAGTTGTATATCCCAAAGCATATCCAATGCTTATAAATCAAACACTAATAAAACAATAAGCCAAATAAAACAATAAATAATATTTCTTGTTACACTCACTGTAACAAATTGAGTCATACTAAAAATATATATACAAGTAAACAACTAAAGTGGGTTCCAAAAATGAATTTAGTAGAAGCTAACCAATCAGGACACAAAAGAACTTGAGTACCTAAATATCATTGATTTATTGCATGGAAGCCTTAGAGCACAAAATGGTACCTAGACAGTGGATGCTCATGGCATATGTCTGGAAACAAACAGGTGTTTCATTTATTAAAGATGAAGAATGGACAGTAACATATGGAGACAATGGTAAAGGTACAGTCATTGGTTGTGGATCTATTGGGAGCAATGACAAGACATTGATAGAGGATGTTCTCTACGTCGAAGGACTCAGGCATAACTTGATCAGTATCAGTCAACTATGCGACAAAGGTCATCAAATAAGTTTCAGGAATCTAAATTCCTTATCATCAAGGATGGAATAAAATTTTTGAAGCATGTAGAGAGGGAAATCTATATATACTACATCTAGAAGATTTGAAGAGTCAGTACATCTGTTCGGCAGCTAGCAACGAGTAGAATGCTGAACTATGGCACAAAAGACTAGGTCATACTGGCTTGGATGGAATCGGAAAACTTATCAAATATGATCTAGTGAAGGTCTACCAAATATGAATTCAAGACTGGATAACATCTGTAAACCATGTGCAAAAGGAAAGCATGCAAAATCATCTTACAAATCCAAGTCAATTGCCACTACCTCCAAACCAGTAGAACTGCTTCATATGGACTTGTTTGGACCAATGACAACTACAATTTGGGAGGGAAGAATTTCGATTTTGTTATTGTTGATGATTATTCCAGATTCACATGAGTATCATTTTCTGAACACAAAGATGACACCTTTGACAGCTTTGTAAAATTCAGCAAGCTGGTTCAGAAAGATAAGAAGTTCAACATTATAAGTATTCGATCAGATCATGGAGGAGAATTTCAGAATGGCAGGTTTGCAGAATTCTGTGATGATCTGGGCATTGAACACAACTTCTCAGCACCAAGAACACCACAGCAAAATGGAGTAGCTGAAAGGAAGAATAGAACTCTTCTTATATGGTAAGAACAATGCTATCTGAATACAATCATCCAAGATATTTCTGGGCAGAAGTAATTAATATAGCTTGCTACATAATCAATAGAGCCATGATCAGGCCCATTCTAAAAAAGATAGCCTACGAACAGTACAAGCAAAAGAAGCCCAAGATCAGTCATCTTAGAACATTTGGATGCCCATGCTTCATTCACAACAATAGTAAGTCAGATATTGGTAAGTTGGTCCCAAATCTGATGAAGGTATTATTATGGGTTACACTTCTAAACCCAAGGATATAGAGTTTTTAATAAAAGAAGTTTATTAATTGAACAAGCTGTACATGTTATTTTAATGAATCTAACCCTTACTTGAGAAAGGAAATTGTTAGTGATGATGAAGATACACAAAATCTTTCCATGAAATTGAAGGAAGCAACCATCAAAGATGATGAAGATACACCTTGGAAGAACTACGACAAAAAGATATCATTCATGATGATCTTCCTAAGAAATGGAGATATAAAAAGGATCACCCAAAAGATAATATCATTGGAGATCCATCTGTTGGGGTAAGAACTAGAGGTAATATCATTCCTTGTGATTACCTAGCATTCGTTTCTCAAATAGAGCCGAAGACAGTCAATGAAGCACTAACTGATGAATCTTGTATTTTAGCCATGCAATATGAACTAAATTAGTTCAAGAGAAATCAGGTCTGGTCCCTTATTCCTAGACCATCAGATCATCTTGTGATTGGCACTAAATGGGTGTTTAGAAACAAATTGGATGAAGCTGGTGTTATTACTAGAAATAAGACTAGACTAGTTGCTCAACGCTATTCTCAAGAGGAAGGTATAGATTTTGATGAACATATGCACCAGTTGCTAAACTTGAGGCTATTCAATTTTTGTATGCTTATGCATCTGCATTGGATTTAAAACTTTTTCAAATGGATGCAAAATCAACCTTTTTGAATGGTGTTATAAAGGAGGAAGTGTATATAGAACAGCCTCCTAGTTTTGATGACTTATATTATCCCAATCATGTTTTTAAATTACATAAAAGTTCTATATGGTTTAAAACAAGCACCCAGAGTATGGTATGAAAGACTTGGTGCATTTTGTTAAACCATGATTTTATTAGAGGAAAAGTAGATAGCACTCTATTTATTAAATCTAATGCGAAAAATATATTAATTGTACAAATTATGTATATGACATTATCTTTGGATCCACTGATGAATCTCTGTGCAAGTATTTTGAAAAGCTAATGCAGGGAGAATTTGAAATAAGCATGATGGGAGAACTTAAGTACTTCCTTGGACTTCAAATTAAGCAAAGCAAAAAAGGAACTCATATCAGTCAAATCAAATACACCAAGGAACTATTGAAGAAATTTGGGTTTGAGAATGTCAAACCACTATCTACTCCCATGAGCACATCAATCAGATTGGATAGTGATCCAGAAGGTAAGAAGGTACATCAGAAACTCTACGGAGGTATTATTGGTTCATTACTCTATTTAACTGCAAGTAGACCTGATATTTTATTAAGTGTATGTCTATGTGCAAGGTATCAATCTGATCCTAAAGAATCACAATTGATCTCAGTAAAAAGAATTTTTAGATATTTAGCTTATACTCACAACTTATGTTTATGGTATCTTAAAACTTGTGAAACAAATTTAATTTGATATTCGGATGCTGACTATGCTGGATGCAAAGTGGATAGAAAAAGCACTAGTGTTGTTGTCAATTTCTTGCAGGATGCTTGATTTCATGGTCTTCAAAGAAACAAAACTCAGTAGCTCTATCAACAGCTGAAGTTGAATATAGCTGCTAGGAGTTGTTGCACTTAACTCCTTTGTATCAAACAAGAGCTTGAAGATTATGGACTACACATCAAAACTATTTCACTATTATGTGACAAGACTAGTGCTATAAATCTCACTAAAAACCTTTGCAGCACTCGAGGACAAAGCATATTGAGGTTAGATATCATTTTATTCGTGATCATCTAGCAAATGATAATATTAATACTTTATTTGTAGATACACAAAATCAGTTTCATATATCTTTACAAAAGCCTTACCTGAAAAGAGATTTACCTCTCTTAGACGGGAATTAGGCATGCGCAATTTGTAATAGATTTATTTGTGTATACTGGAATAAAATAATCTATTTCAGAATGAGTTTTAAATCTCCCCTCTTTATTTAAATAAATCTATTCGCTTTTGCGCTATCGTCATCATTTATTTTGTCGTTTTGTGCAATAAATGCTCTGCCTTTTCGAAAGTCACTTTATTTCTCTCTGTTGCAAGGTCAACTCATTACTTACCGATTCTCTCTCTCTCTCTTCATCGTGCCCTTTCGACTCTGAGGTCTGCGAAACCCTCCATCGACTCCAGAATCCCTCTTTCCCACTCTCGAAGGATTTGATTCTTTCCGCTCAAATTTCTTGAGGGGTTTCACTCCATTTCCTTCCACGATCCTCCAGAGCTTTTTTTTGCTATTTTCAATGGCCGCTTCTTGTAGTTCCAATAGCTTGGGAGGCTACAACATTGCCTTTCTCACTACAGAACAGCTCGAGAGATTTCTAGCAGTGAAGATCAAGATTTGTGGGAACAAGGCACTGGATTTGGCAGATCTAGGGAAGCATGGTATGGTAAGTGTGATTAAAGCCCTACAGAGGATGAAATGGACAGAGGTTTGTTCAGTTTCTGATCCCAGTTATCCGCATTTGGCCAAGGCTTTCTATACATGTCTTAATTTGAAGAAGATGGATCACTCATGTAAGGCCCTTGAATTTTATCCTCTTATGGAGGTGTTTGATGGTGTGAAGAACTTAAGTTTGTGAGTGTGTAGATATGCATATTTAACTAATTGATGTATTGTTGTAAATATATGTATATATATATATATATATTGTATATATTATTTACTTACATTGCATGAGTAGTAGTAATTTTCTAAAGTATACAATGTGTAGTTCATGTGCATGCATTGAGTAAGTGTAGTTTCAGTAGTTTTTAAGTTCTGGCTAGGCAACCCATTGGCGTCAATATGTGTGGCCGCCAACCCAAAGTCAGCGGCCACATCGATGGACGCTAACTCCATATTGGCGGCCAGTGATGTTGACATTAGCATCCCAGATCTGTTGTGTCTTCAGATCTGGAAACGCCTCCAGAAATGTCGCCTTTGTTTTAGTAACTGACCTCCAACGGTCAAGAAACCTTACCTAAGCACGTCTCCGACCCTTGACCTTATAAAAACACCATCTCTGACCAGATCTGACCCTTTTTCTCTCTTGAGAAAACCCTAGTTCTCTTGTGTGGAAAAACTGAACTTTGGACCCTTTGATCCAGTGATTGGTGGCTCCTTCCAGCGATCTTCTGTGACTGGAGGGGAGTCTAAGCATTAGGGAAGGCTCCTTCGACATCGGGTGGCTGTCTGCATCAACACAGAACCCAAATTTTGAGGACTTTGGAGGCTCTTTGGTTCAGGCCGAGGAGAGCTTCTTCAACCCAATCCTCCATTTGTAGATTTTTCTGAAGGCAAGTAACCCATACCCATCATCCATACATGCGTCTAGTAGGTCTCAGGAATTTTATAAATTTTAAATCGTGTCCCGGAACCCCCTTTCTATCGAATTTTTGGAGTTAAGTATGTGTCTTGCATAGACAGGAACTTAACGACAACCATTGATGTCGTTAAGATCCGAAGTTGGCGACGTCCTTTGTTGCCGTTAACCAGATAGGCGACAACCCCTTTGCCGCTGAGTTTTTCAGGTGGGGACAATTGGTCTTTCTACCCTTAATAATCTATTTTCTAGATTTCTACGCATGAGGATATACTGTAAAAATTATATGTTATGTAATACCTCTAGTGGATCATGTTGAGCAATTTTTATGAATTTTTTGTTGAATGTGTTATATATTAAAATCCCTGAGCTATCTGTCAGACAGGTTAAATCTTGTAAAAAAATACTGTTGATATGGATCCGTGTGGAATTTGGATGCTGTGAAATTTCTGCAATATGTCCACCAGTATCAGGTCATGCTATGGAAATTGGGCAAATTTCTGATGTTTGTGTAAATAGTTATATTTCTGAATTGTAAAACCGTGAGCATGCAATATCAGTTTAAATACGCAAATAAATTGTATGGAACTAGTTAAATTCCTAGAAATTTCATGTGAAATCATGACTATTAGATGCATGTTGTAGAATGGTTAATACACTTGTAACACTGTGAACCATGCAATTTTGATTTGTAAAATAATTGTTCTAAATTTTTTTAATTAATATGTAGTTCCAAAAAATATGAATTTGGCATGCATGATGTTTACCTATGAACAGTTCGTGGTAAAAAATTCATGTGAATTGGACAATAGTAGGTACTGATTTGTTTATTACATGATGAAATGACCAATTAAAGCATGTTTAGTGTAACTAGTGATAAATTAGATAATTACAACATGATTAGAATAAATATGTAACTGTTTAACATTGTAAACTGTGTACCAAGTTAGGAAATCTAAACCATGTACATGTTTATGAATATAAAATTAGTGTGTTAAAAGGGGTATGCAAATAGTGTGTGTTTAAAAATATAAATTTTGAAAATATGTCATGGGTGACACTACTACCTTAGAGGGCTGAGGAACTGTATCGTAGTAAAGTCCCTACAGGAAGGTTCATATGAGTATGAGATCCCATGGGCATTGGGATAAAATCCTGGAGATGGACAAGTACCACTGGTGTAGCAACTTGAATTTTTGGAGAAATTAAAATTTTAAATTATATTAAAATTTTGATAATTAGAAAATCAAATAAGAGAAAACTAATTAAATTAATTAGAAAATCAAAGAAAAGAGAATTAAATAAAACCCATTAAATGAAAACAAGTGATGGGCTTTACTAATGCACCCATTGGAAATTAGTGGCCAAAATGTGCCAAAATATCTTAAATTCGCAACTTAATTATTAACTAATTAGAAAATGAGAATTTAATACAGTAAATAAGTAAATAGAGTTAGATTTGGAATCCTAAACCTACCCTATATGATTGGCCTCGAATTTGGCTCCTTCCCAACCCAAACAGGAAGTGGAATGCTTAGAAGGAAGGTAGAAAATAGGAAAACTCTCAATTAATAGGAATTAGACTTAAACTAGGAAAGGGAATGAGGAGAAGCTTAAATACTTCTCTTAAACTCTCATGGCCAGCCCTAGCTCATGCCAAGAGGTTGCTAGACCAGGAGGAGAGGCCAAGAGGAGCAGAATTCGTGGAGAAGAGGGGTCTCCCAAGTTCTTTCCCGAGTTCTTCAAGTTTTAACCCTAGAAGAGGGAAACGATCAAAGGTAGGCATTCTCACGAGCATAAACCATGAAACGTTTTCTATAGGATGTCTCATCTATCAGGAATAAAAGCCCTTTGATTTCATATTTTTCCATCGAGTAAATCTTTAGTTCTCAATTTTCCAAGTTCTGTGAACTTCATGACCCCGGACCCTATTATTAAATTAATATCTTCATGTATACTCGTCCTCATGCCACGATATTTTTATGGAAGATTCTGATGGATGTTAGGTTTCTTTTTCCCCTCAAAGCCCTAATTTCCATCCACCCTATTATGCAAATTAATTCGTTGATCCCAACTATACATAGCTCTGTGTTCATCATGAATACTCTTTACTAAACCATGTTGAAACCTTTGTTGCTTTCCGATTCTGATTTATTGGAAGTACCCATGCATGTCTGGATCTGTTTAAAACTAGTTTCATGATTTTTCATGCACCATACAATTTGTTCATAGTTTTAGAACAACCTTGTGTCCAAACAGGGAAGGTCTGGTCCGCAATCCAATGCTTTGTCCTTTTCTATCGGACTCTGGCATGGACCCTGTGAACGCGACGACCCGATAGTACCTCTGTCGCGATCAGATCGTGACAGACCAAATGTCACGATCTGCTGCCCCGTTTGCCAGATCATGTCGCGTTCCCTTCATGCCCCTATCACGATCCGAGTGCCTGTCCTGCCGGACTTGTCGCAATCTATACTGAACCCTGTTGCGATCTGTTCTGTCCTTATCACGACCCGTACAAGGGTCCATCGCGATCTCAGGGTTTTTGCATATAAACTCACATTTTTGCAAGTCTTGTTGTTCTGTAGTAATCCCAGGTCTTGTTAACTATCTTAATTTCAGAAAAAACGAAGATGTACATATTGAAGGTATTCTAAATTAATAAAAGTGAATCACATGACCTTTTCATGTCTAAGATTTCATGACACATGTACACACTTTGAACCATCCAAATACGCCTTAATTGGCATGAATATGATACATAACATATCCGGTAATTTAGGTAATTAATTGCCCTATTTTAAAAGAACTTGTTTACGATTCGTGCGATGTTTTGGAACACCGCTCTCGATGCTCCACTGTTCTAGAACTCCTCTAGAACGTCGAGCACTTGTTTCTATATACACACTTTCTTGACTTGGACGAACTCCCCGTTAGATATTCCTTCTGCCGGACTAGTGAGTCTTTGTTCAAAGCCTCCGTAAGTCTCCTCTATCCATGGATTCCCACATGGTCGACGAGTCGGTTGTACCCTAACACCTATTACCCCCTTTAGGAATCGATATGATCCAAACGGCTATTAGAAGTTCGCTCTTATCTTGAATCACGCCGACCTCTAGACCTGTGCTTAACATGGCCAGTGGTAGAGTCGTGAGTTCCACCTGACTGCCAACACCAAGTGTCTATGTTGTGCAACTGTTACTATCGCCAGTTTACTCGACGTGTTATGTACAATGTCCACTAGCTCTCATCTATACTCTACTCGCTCATCTATTCACATTCACTCTACTATCTCGTCTATTCATCTAGTGCTCTTATCTATTTCCTTGGTACTCTATATTGTCCATCGACTGATTCTCTAAAGATAAATAATATAACTAATGCCAGCGCAATGGGGCCTGATCTGGTCCTGCGGAGAGCGTCCGAAAGTGCCATTTGCCCATGGGAGTTAAATGATCAGGATGTCGGCATTACATCCAAGTGCCATACTATCAAGATTAATCTAATGACAATAACAAGTGCTATATTCTCTCGTTGTCTATTGACAACAAAAGTGTTATGCTATACTCATTGTACTATTGCTATACTTTGTGCTATTGTGCTATGGCCATCTTACTATTCATGCTATAATTGACGTTCGTGCTATATTTGGAAAGTGGTGCTATTTCATTCACGTGCTATCCTACCAACTTTTACTTCACTCTATCGCTCTATCATTAGTTACTCTGCCTTTTAATTCATTAATCATTTAAAGTCTGCTTGACTATTGAGATTTAAGTCCTACTAGGCGTTATCGCTCACCCTCCGTTATTTGTCATTGTGTTCTCAGGTGAGACCAAGGATGAACTATACACTCAAGAGGATGGGAATGACCATGAGTGACGTGACGAGTACCCTAGTGTCCTAGCAATATGTTAAGAGTCATAGTTTAGTCTTTTGTTTATTTCAATGTAATTGGGCCCTATAGATTGTCTCTGATATTAGTGGTTGTAACTAGTCATTTGGAAAGTTAATCATGAAAGGAATTTTCTATAGTATTATTCATTGTGCAATGGTTTGATGTCTAGTACTCGCCCTATATCCGTTTACTTGCACCTGCCTCACGTCCCGATATTCCGCGTCGGGGCATGACAACTGGTTAGGGTAGAGAGTGATTCTCCAAGTTCTGCACAGTAACTAAGATCTATCACTATATTGCCTAAGTGATAGGTATGTGTGTGAATGAGATAAGTGCGTGTCCTTCTAGAGGTGGTTTGGACTATGTGTCACCGCATGTAATGAAAATAATGTGATTTTGTATATATGTGAAATGTGCATGTGTAAAATGTGTAAATGATGTGGAAATGTGAACTAATGTGATAATATATGAAATTGTCAACCAATTTATAAATGTGTTTTATCCATGTCCAAACAGCAAGCAACCCATGTTTAAAATGTGTTATGAATGTGAGAATGTACATAGAATCCATGCTAGGAATACCTCTTCCAATATGTGCAATACCATGCTTAACTTATTTTTATAATGTAGCATGAATGGAACAACTGTTGACTTAAAATAGCATGTTAAAGAATGTGTAGAAAGCATGTGATAGGCTTACTTCATTATGAAAGAAACATAAGGATGTACATGTATGATAAACTTGTAGAAGTATCATGTTTAGTCTTTCTTTTAAAGGTTGTCCAATATACGCATTGGTTGTTTTCTTTAGAAGGTAAAAATGTCCATGTGATGCATGTACGCTTAAAGTGAATGGTATTACTTATTGGGTCTTTTAGACTCACTCTTGCTTCGGCGTACAAGTGCAGATATTCCTACTTCTTCTGAGGAGATAGTCAGAGTGAGTCGGAGCGTGAGTAGGAGACCTTCGTGGACAATTGTACTTTTGTACTTTTTTTTCATAAGCATGTAATAAGAGGCGACATGTATTAAGTTGTGGATAATGTATTTAATTTAAATTTCAGTTATGGGAACTTTAGTTCTTTCTTGTACTATATAGACTGTGGATAAATGTGGATGATGAAGTAATAAATTTACATTCAGTTATTTTCTTCCACTGTTATATGTTCATATTTGTGTACGTCTCAGCCTATTGAATGTGTTGCGTAAATGTACCACTGTGGCGATGCTTTCTATATCGATGTGGGTTGGTATAACCGTACCGGTATAAAGAGGATCATTACAAAGATTGGTATCAGAGCAACAGGTTGAGATTGTACATAAATATGCATATGCCATCATCTTCATTATATGCTAAGTCTTTATAGATTGTCCACATAGTTAGGAATTAGATAGTTTAATTCCTAATCAGGATTAAATTATTTTGCAGGCTATAGCTTCTCGAGGTAGGCGTGGTGTTCTTGCTCGTGAGGATGAGCAGAGGAGAGAGGAGAGAGGAGAGAGTTGAGCCTAGGCATGAGGATCAGGGTGAGCAGTAGGCCACAGCACCCCAGGGTCCTGTGCTGCCTCCACCGCCACCAGTGGATTATGGAGTGTTCATGCAAGGTCTAGTTCAGGCTATGTAGACGCATGCCCATACTCAGGCTGCACTCCAGGCTCAATTCGAGGCTCAGGTTAGATCAATAAGATAGAGTAGTCTGTTTTAATTAAATTATATGTTCACTATGTTGCTATATTGTATATGTGTGTCTTATGTTGTTTATTGTAGCAGGCTCAAGCGCCAGTTCCCCATGCTCATGACCATGGTGGACCCTCCATCATGGAAAAGTTCAAGAGGATGGCTCCACCCTCTTTTAAGGGGAGAGCGATCCGTTGCTTGGGGAGAGATGGATGAATGAGATTGAAAAGATCTTCCGAGGGATTAGGTGTGCTGAGGATGACAGGGTCACTTTAGCCACCTATATGCTACAGGTATGTGTAAATTGTATATATATATTTAATTCATTAAGCCTAGATTGTTTGGATTGGTCCTTATGGAATGTTTTGGCAGGAGCGAGCCGATGTTTGGTGGTCCTCATTGCTTCGTACCCGGTTCGAGGACGGTGCTGTAGAGGTGGCTTGGACGAGTTTGTGAGACTCTTTTGAGCCAAGTTCGTCCCGGAGAACATCCAGGACAAGATGGAGCAGGTGTTTCCCTCCTTGACTCAGGGCTCCATGATCGTACTGTAGTACAAGGCCAGGTTTGCTGAGCTATCGAAGTATGCCCCTCATATCGTTGCTGATGAGCGCAAGAAGGCGAGGAAATTTGTGATGGTCTGAGGCCATCACTGAGGACAAGGTTGGTGGCATTTGACCATCGGACCCTTGATGAGGCTCTTAGCGCGGCTTGATGGTAGGAAGGAGAGATGGAGCAGTATCTTGAGGAGAAGAAGGCTTCGCAGAAGTGCCCTGAAGCTCCATTCCAGAGGCAGGAGAAGAAGAAGGCGGCGTATCAGTCACTGCAGTGTCCCGTAGTATCCGACAGTCATCAGGTATCTTCTCAGCATTTCCCCAGTGGCAAGAAGGAGTGTCCTCATTGCGGGAGGGCACATGGTGGTACGGAGTGTTGGAAGATGGCGAGGAAGTGCTTGAAGTGTAGGAGCAGCGAGTATAAGATAAAGGTTTGTCCCAGACTTCAGCAGGGAGTCCAGCGCGGACCAGCTCCAGCAGCGGCAGTAGCAGCAGTGCCAGAGACAGGTCGACCAGGGAGACCTCGAGCCCCAGCTTGAGTGTTCGCGTTAGCTCGTGAGGACGCCGAGCAGGTGGACCATGTTACCAAAGGTACGGTTCTTTTCATGGGTGTGCATGCTAGAGTTTTATTTGATACGGGTGCCACTCACTTGTTCATTTCCATGCGTTTTGCTAGGCAGTGGACTTTAGAGTCTGAGGAGTTAGAAGTCCCTTTGTCTGTGCACACATCTGCGGGAACGGTATCGACTAGGAAGTGTATTCCGTATTTACCGGTGTGCATTGAAGATAGAGTTCTAGAAGGGTGTTTCTTCTTGCTAAAGATGAAGGACTATGATGCAATTCTTGGTCTGGATTGGCTAGAGGAGCACTATGCGTTGGTAGATTGTCGTGTAAAGAAGATTGTCTTCCGCATTCCTGGTGAGGATGAGTTTTCAATCTTTTGCCAAGGACTGAGCGGGGAAGTTTGTCATCTCTGACATGAAGGCGATGAGAATGGTGATCAAGGGTTGTAACACTTTTCTTGCCAATGTGGTATTAGTACCCAAGGCTGATGAGTCACGTACTCTTGAGAAGATAGATGTAGTGCAAGATTTTCCCGATGTCTTTCCCGATGATTTATCTAGATTGCCACCGGCTAGAGAGATAGAGTTTACTCTAGAGTTGCTTCCAGGCACCTCTCCTATCTCAAAGGCCCCTTATCAGATGGCACCTGCGGAGTTAGCAAAGCTAAGGAAGCAGTTGCAAGATTTATTAGATAAGGGATTTATTCGCCCTAGCTTTTCTCCGTTGGAAAAACTTGTATTATTGTAAAGAAGAAGGATGGGTCACTTAGGTTATGCATCGATTATATGAAGCTAATACAAGTGATGGTGAAGAACAGGTATCCCTTACCTTGGATTGATGATCTGTTTGACCAGCTGCAGAATGAATCGGTCTTTTATAAGATTGATTTGCGGTCTGGTTATCATCAGTTGAGGATTAGGAGTGAGGATGTGTCCAAGACGGCGTTTAGAATCCATTATGGACATTATGAGTTTTTGGTCCTTCCGTTTGGTCTAACCAATGCCCCCGCAGCGTTCATGGATCTGATGAACAGGTTGTTTAGAGCTTATTTAGATAGTTTTGTTGTAGTTTTGATCGATGATGTGTTGGTTTATTCTCCGGATGAGGCCACACGCTGTCAGCATTTGAGGTTAGTGTTGGAAGTTCTCCGAGAGCACAAGCTTTATGCAAAGTTTAGCAAGTGCAATTTCTAGATGCGCGAGGTTCATTTCCTCGGGCATGTTATCTCTGGTGTTGGTGTAGCGGTAGATCCAGCGAAAGTCCAGGCTGTATTGGATTGGGAGATTCCCAGGACCCCTTCGGAGATTCGTAGTTTCATTAGTTTGGCGGGTTATTATCGGCGATTTATTGAGGGATTTTCATCTGTCGCCGCCCCATTGACCAAGCTAACCAGAAAGGGGGAGAAGTTTGCTTGGTCCGAGTAATGTGAGAGTAGATTTCAATTATTAAAGGCTAAGCTTACTTCTGCTCCGGTATTTGTATTACCTAGTGGTGATGAAGGTTTTGCTATTTATATGGATGTATCTCAGATTGGCCTTGGCTGTGTACTGATGTAGCAAGGAAGGGTAGTAGAGTATGCTTCTCGGCGATTGAAGGAGCATGAGCGTAACTATCCGACTCATGATTTGGAGCTTGCGGCAGTGGTTCATGTACTGAAGATCTGGAGACACTATCTTTATGGTGTCAGATTTGAGGTGTTTACTGACCACAAGAGCTTGAGGTATCTTTTCTCCCAAATGAAATTAAACCTTAGGCAGAGAAGATGGATTGAGTTCCTGAAGAACTATGACTTCGACCTCCAGTATCATGCTGGAAAGGCGAATGTCGTAGCAGATGCCCTTAGTAAGAAGAGGTCATCACTCCAGCAGGATTGGAAGTTGTTGGAGGATGTGGCATGTGCGATGACTGAGTTAGAGCCATCATTGTGTCAGGCTTTTGTAACTCAGTTCTCCATTAGGTCTTCGGTGTTGGATGAGGTGATCGAGCAACAGAAAGCCGACCCTAGACTCCAAGAGTTGGTGGGCAAGGCAGGCATTGCTCGTGATGTGGATGGTGTGATTAGATTCCATCACCGTGTTTGTGTTCCTGACATTATAGATGTCCGTGAGCATGTATTAGTAGAGGCTCATAGGTCGAGATTCTCTATTCATCCGGGTAACACTAAGATGCACCAGGATTTAAAGAGATCTTTTTGGTGGTCTAGCATGAAGAAGGATGTATCAGAATATGTGTGTAGATGTCTAGTATGCCAGCAAGTGAAGGCCGAGTGGCAGCGACCATCTGGTCTTATGCAGAAGATGGAGATCCCAGTATGGAAGTGGGAAGCTATCACTATGGATTTGTTACGGGTTTGCCTCGATCTAGGCGGGGTAATGAATCGATTTGGGTAGTAGTAGATAGATTTTCAATGACTGCGCATTTGTTGCCTATGAAGAAGAAGCAGCCAGTAGAGAGCTTAGCTAGATTGTATATTAGTAGTATTATTAGATTGCATGGTGTGCCGAAGTCGATCATTTCGGATCGAGATCCGAGATTTACTTCGAGGCTGTGGAAGGGTCTTCAGGATGCGTTAGGTTCGGAGCTGAAGCTCAGTTCGGTGTTCCATCCCTAGACTGATGGACAGTCTGAGAGGACTATCCTGGCGCTCGAGGATATGTTGAGGGCATGTGTTCTAAATTGGAAGGATGATTGGAAGCGCCATTTGCCTCTTGTAGAGTTCGCATATAACAACAGTTTCCATGAGAGCATTGGTATGGCTCCATTTGAGGCATTGTATGGTAGGCCTTGTAGATCTCCTTTATGTTAGGAGGAGACCGGTGATAGGCAGCTGATCGGTCCGGAGTTAGTTCAGGAGACTTCGGATAAGGTCCAGCTTATCAGGAAGAGGCTTGTTGTGGCACAAGATAGGCAGAAGAGCAATGCCCACAACAGAAGGAAGGATTTGGAGTTTGAGGTAGGTGAGCATGTCATCTTGAAGATTTCGCCTACTCGTGGTGTAGTTAGATTTGGTAGGCATAGTAAGTTAAGTCCTAGATTTATTGGCCCGTATGAGATTCTCAGACGATTGGAGAACGTGCCATATGATCTAGCTTTACCGCCAGCGTTAGCTAGTGTTCATCCTATTTTTCATATATCAATGCTCATGAGGTATGTCAGAGATCCATCTCATGTTATTAGTCACGAGCCAGTAGAGATCCAGCCAAGTCTATCTTATGTGGAGCAACCAGTAGCTATTCTTGACCGGAAGGTTCAGCATCTCCGGAATAAGAGCATTGTGTCGGTGAAGGTGTTATGCCGCAACTTCTCGCGAGAGGAGGCTACTTGGAGCTTGAGGATGCAATGAAGAAGAAGTATCCTCAGTTGTTTGAGTAGCATCAGTCTAACTTCGAGGACGAAGTTTCTTTAAGGGGGGAGGATCTAAGGTCCTTTAATTTTATCCTCTTATGGAGGTGTTTGATTGTGTGAAGAACTTATGTTTGTGTGTGTGTAGATATGCATATATAACTAATTGATGTATTGTTGTAAATATATGTATATATATATATTGTATATATTATTTACTTACATTGCAGGAGTAGTAGTAATTTTCTAAAGTATACACTCTGTAGTTCATTTACATGCATTGAGTAAGTATAGTTTATGCATTTTTTTAGTTCTGGTCAGGCGACCCATTGGCGTCAATATGTGTGGACGCCAACCCAAAGTCAGCGGCCCATAGATGGATGCCAACTCCATATTGGCAGCCAGCGATGTTGACGTTAGCATCCCAGATCTGTTGCATCTTCAGATCCGGAAACGCCTCCGGAAATGTCGCCTCTATTTTGGTAACCGACATCCAACGGTCAGGAAACCTTACCTAAGTGCGTCTCCGACCCTTGACCTTATCAAAACACCCATCTTTTACCAGATCTGACCCTTTTACTCTCTTGAGAAAAACCCTAGTTCTCTTGTGCGAAAAACCTGAACTTTGGACCCTTCGATCCGGCGATTGGTGGCTCCTTCTAGCGATCTTCTGCGACTGGAGGGGAGTCTAAGCATTAGGGAAGGCTCCTTCGACAACGGGTGGCTGTCTACATCAACACAGAACCCAGATTTAGAGGACTTTGGAGGCTCTTTGGTTCAGGCCGAGGAGAGCTTCTTCGACCCAATCCTCCGTTTGTAGATTTTTCTGAAGGCAAGTAACCCATACCCACCATCCATACATGCGTCTAGTAGGTCTCAGGAATTTTATAAATTTTAAATCGTGTCCTGGAACCCCCTTTCTATCGAATATTTGGAGTTTAGTCTGTGTCTTGTACAAATAGGAACTTAACGACAACCTTTGATGCCGTTAAGATCCGAAGTTGGTGACGACCTTTGTTGTCGTTAACCAGATAGGCGACCACCCCTTTGTCGCTGAGTTCTTCAGGCGGGGACAGTTATGTCTGTCTACCCTTAATAAACTATTTTCTAGATTTCTACCCATGAGGATATACTGTAAAAATTATATGTTATGTAATACCTCTAGTGGATCATGTTGAGCAATTTTTATGAATTTTTCGTTGAATGTGTTATTTATTAAAACCCGTGAATTATCTGTCAGATAGGTTTAAATCTTGTAAAAAAATAATGTTGATATGGACTCGTGTTGAATTTGGATACTGTGAAATTTCTTTAATATGTGCACCAGTATCAGGTCATGCTATGGAAATTGGGCAAATTTTTTATGGTTGTGTAAATAGTTATATTTTCTGAACTGTAAAACAATGAGCATGCAATATCAGTTTAAATTCGCAAATAAATTTTATGGAACTAGTTAAATTCCTAGAAATTTCATGTGAAATCATGACTGTCAGATGCATATTGTAGGATGGTTAATATACCTGTAACACTGTGAACCATGCAAGTTTGATTGTTGACCAATTTGTAAAATAAGTGTTCTACATTTTTATAATTAGTGTGTAGTTCCGAAAAATATGAAATTTGGTATGCATGATGTCTAAACTATGAACAGTCCATGGTAAAAATTTCATGTGAATTGGACAATAGTAGGTACTAATTTGTTTATTACATGATGAAATGACCATTAAAGCATGTTTAGTTTTATTACTTATAAATTAGGTAATTGCAACATGATTAGAATAAATTTGTAACTGTTTAACATTGTAAATAGTAGTACCATGTTAGGAAATCTAATCCATGTACATGTATATGAATATGAAATTAGTGTGTTAAAAAGGGTATGCAAATAGTGTGTGTTTAAAAATGGAAATTTTGTAAATGTGCCATGGGTGACACTGCTACCTTAGAGGGCTGAAGAACTATACTGTAGTAAAGTCCCTACGAGAAGGTTCATATGAGTATGAGATCCCATGGGCATTGGGATAAAATCCTGGAGGTGGACAAGTACCACTAGTTAGGGTGAGAGTGCTTCTCCCGATTCTGCGTAGTAACTAAGATCTATCACTATATTGCCTAGGTGATAGGTATGTGTGTGAATGAGGTAAGTGTGTGTCCTTCTAGAGGTGGTTTGGACTATGTGTCATGGCATGTAATGAGAATAATGTGATTTTCTATATTTGTGAAATGTGCATGTGTAAAATGTGTAAATGATCATGTGGAAATGTGAACTAATGTTATAATATATGAAATTGTGAACCAATTTATAAATGTTTTATCCATGTCAAAATAGTAAGCTACCCATGTTTATAAATGTGTTATGAATGTGAGAATGTACATAGAATCCATGCTAGGAATACCTGTTCCAATATGTGCAATACCATGCTTAACTTATTTTTATAATGTAGCATGAATGGAACTAGTGTTGACTTAAAATAGCATGTTAAAGAATGTGTAGAAAGCATGTGATAGGTTAATGTATTGTGAAAAAAACATAAGGATGTACCATGTATGATAAACTTGTAGAAGTATCATGTTTAGGCTTTCTTTTAAAGGTTGTCCAATCCATGTTATACGCATTAGTTATTTTGTTTAGAAGGTAAAAATGTCCATGTGATGCATGTATGGTTAATGTGAATGGTATTACTTCTTGGGTCTTTTAGACTCACTCTTGCTTCGGCGTACAGGTGCAGATATTCCTACTTCTTTCGAGGAGATAGTATGGAGTGACTCGGAGCGTGAGTAGGAGACCATCGTGGAGAATTGTACTTTTGTACATTTTTTCATAAGTATGTAATAAAGGGCGACATGTATTTAAGTTGTGGACAATGTATTCGATTTAAATTTCAGTTATGGGAACTTTAGTTCTTTCTTATACTATATAGACCGTGTATAAATGTGGATGATGGAATAATAAATTTACATTCAGTTCTTTTATTCCGCTGTTAAGTGTTCATATTTGTGTACGTCTCAGTCTATTGAATGTGTTGGGTAAATGTCCCACTGTGGCGACGCTTTCTATATCGATGTAGGTTGGTATACCGTACCGGTATAAAGAGGGTCGTTACAACTCACCTCTGTTGTCAAAGGTAAGGTCATTCGTATCACTCACGATTTGTTAAAGGCTTTGTTTGGTGTTTCTAAAGTAGGCCACAGTTTTGTCAACACAATAGACATTCATGCCAAGGGTCTTGGAATTATCGGAATAGAATACAAGCTACAAGATTGAAAAATCGACCTTAATCAGCTTAATGCTTTTAATAGACTTCTGCACTTTATTCTTTGTCAAATAATAGTACCTCGGAGTGAACCTTTTCATCATGCACCAAAGGGGACGTAGATGTCATGTTTTGGGTTGTGCAAAATCAGAGTATAATATGGCGCAGATTATGATTGAGAAGATAAAGTCTACCACTGAGCTTATTTGGGACAAGAAGAGCAAGCTAGCAATATCCCTTCCCTATTCTCATTTGCTTACCAAGATTTTCAGACATGTTGAAGTTGATTTGGAAAGTTAACTGATGGAGAAAATGGGACAGCCCATTCGCACTAGAAACTTAAAGAAGAGTGGTTTTTCTCTCGCAGCAAATATCTGGTCAAAGACTTCCATGGCAGAAGGAGAAGCTATCATTGGAGACACTTCTACACTGGAGCTCCATCTGCTCAAGAGGATGAGAATGTAGTTAGAGGTGATGAGCATGTTGCATCAGAAATGAGGATTGAAGATATTGTACCTGAACTTATTGAGCCCTTTGGGCAATCATATGAAAATGTGATTCCTCATCCTATACTTGTACCTCCTGTTGTCTAAGAAACATTTGATGATCGTTTTGAAGAAGTTGCTCACACTGAGGAGGAGCATATAGAAATCCCTACTAAAGAAACTCCTAGTGCTACAATTGAAGAAACCATTGTTGAAGGAGAACATGTAGATACTATTCCTGATGGTGTAAGTCAAGATCAAGATGAAGTACTTCTTTTGGAAGATACTCCTGCTCAGAAGGAGCCAGCTGCTAATATCCATGTAGACCCCTTTCAAGAAGGCTTAGTGGAAGATGCGTCTGATGATGATGTTAATGCTCACCAGCATACAAGTTTTACAGCAATGCATGATGAGCCAATTGTTGGTTTTGTAGGAAAAGGAAAGGTGTATCCAGCAGTATTCCAATGCTCACTAGAACGGCACATAATAGATCCAAGAAAATGAAGTTGTGTGTTCACCTGGACCATGTTACAGCTCGGTTGGATGCTTATGGAGAGCTCTTGTGCTCTCTTCAGTATGATGTGGCATGAATTTTCTCAGCCAAAGCTCTCAAGCAAAAGATATTTGTGCGATTAGATCTGAGCTTCATGATATGCGAAATGAGTTGGGCATTTAAAGAGCATGGTGACTGATCTCACACAATTTGTGACGGAGCACTTACTTCATTTCACGTCTGTAGCACCCTCCTCAGCTCCTGTCCCTCCTATTATGTCAGAACCAGGGCCTTCAGGGCCATCTGATCCAGTTCCTAAAGCTGCTGCTTGGCCATCCGGGCCCTCTCAACAAGACCAGTCAGTGCCAGCTAAAAATGTTGCTGGGCCATCAGTTCCATCAGAGCTAGAAGAAGAAATAGCTGGACCATCACAGCCATCTAAGCAAGAAGAAGTAGTGGTTGGGCCATCTGGGCCTCAAGAGCATGTAGAGGAAGCTGTTGTGCCACCAGCGCCTTCTGATCCTCCAGTCATTCAGAGTCCAACACCTTCCTCCCCTATTGCCTCCTTCACTGCCCCACCTACTCCTGAGCCATCCAAGAAACCGCTTCCCAAAAACAATTCTTCTCCTACTCCCTTTTTTGTTGAACCCTCCACATCACCTACTCCTTCATCCTCTATTCCTCCTCCCTCTTCTGAGGCACCTCCAGCCTCTTCCTCTAGTCACTCATCTTCTGGTCCTTCCTCAGCTGGACCATCTACTCAACCTCCTCCCACTTTATCCATCTCCTCTCTTCACCCTCCTACTCCACCATCTTTTATCACTCTCAATCTTGATGGTGCTAGCACCATTGGCCATACTGTCACCCACATCAAAGATGAATTTGAAGAGGCCATTATTAGGACAATTTTATTTGTCTCTTCTCACATTCACAGGATTGATTCTCAGCCTTCTCCCAGTCCTGCTTTAAAGAAAAGGAAACTCTCTAAAGAGCTTGTAACCCAATCCTCTCAAGCTCTCTTTCCTCCTCCGTGGTACTCTCTTTTAGTTGTCCACAGACAAAAATCCCTCTATACTGAATATATTCAAAATTGTACTTTTGCTGCACCTTTGGGCCTCCACTATCTAAATCTCAAAGAATATCTCACCCTCATTTTTCCTATCTCTTCTATGCCTAAGCCTGAACATTCTAAAATCCTTTCCTCAGCTGAGTCTAAGACTGAGGATCAATGAGCCAAGTCCAATAAAGCCCTCTACAGAAAGTTTGAGATTTCTAGGGATCACAGATTCCCTCCTTCAGATCATACTCTTACTCTGTCATAGTTGTTTGTCAGTCAGCATTCATCTTCTTGGAGTCCCCTTATTCAGAAGGAAATCAAGATCATAAGGCACTTTCAAATGTACAATGATTACTGCCATGTTAATGGCCTTCCTGAAGTTCAGCTTGGATAGTTTCGATCTGCCATCAAAGATCTTTGGATTGAGCACCCTCTCAACACAACTCTTCAGGTTAATTTTGCCACCCTTAAGATGCCTGAATTCATGCTTCTCCCTCAGTTGCACTTTCTTCTTATGAACTCTGATGTTGGTCCAATAATTTTTGAGAGATTTGCTAGAGTCAAAGCTAGAATCTTGTTCATAAAGGAGTCCCCTTAGCATTCCATTAGTTTCTGTTCAGAGAATATCACAGGGGCTTCATCAAATGCTCAGTTTTAGCTCCCTTGCTGGCAAAATCTGAAAGATTTTTCCCTTCTGAATGGTGAAAAGCATATCATCAGGCTGCTCTCCAGCTATATCAACTCAATTCCTCTCTCATCAAATTCGATCAACCAACTCTTTCTCCTAAGTAGTTCATGGATCTCAACTCCATCAACCTAGTTTCAAATCCTTACTCCATTTGGGTTGAGAGATTCAAAGTTTTTAAAGCCGTGAAGAAAGAGTTGAAGGCTCACAATCTTTAATATTCTCTCTCCAAAGACAAGTTTCTCCAGTATGCTAGCTTTGGTGCTACTGGGTTCTACAAATTGTCTCTCAGTGCTTCTAAACATGCAAAGTTTATTGAGGAACAAAGACATGCTCACATTCAGCGACTCAGTCCAGAGATGGGGTCTTCTTATAACATTAGCTGGGGTGTGTTCAAAATCTTTTTGAAGAGTAGGAAGTCCAAGCTTGGCAGATTATTACTCGCCTTGCTTCCCTCCTATCTCCTGCGTTCTATATTTCTGACCCTCACTAATGAATATAATTTGCTTTCTTGGCTCCCATTTCTCTTTGTCTCTCTTCTAATTCTATTTTTTTTTACTTGCTTATTCCTTTTTTCTTAATGACAAAAGGGGGAGAAAACACTCTGAAATACATACTTTAGAATTTTCAGGAAATTTATTTCAGCTCTTTCATATATATAACTTTCAATGTTTTGTCATCACCAAAAATGGGGAGATTGATGATCAGTCCATCAACATATAAATTTTTATATATTATATGTATTTTTGGTGATTAACAAAACTGTAGAAATTATTGACTAACATTATTTTATGAAGTTTGTCAACAGGTCTCATATAAAACAAGCTCAGTAAATTATCTACACTCATTTTTATTTGAAGTCAATTGCATATGTATTGTCTAAGTCTACATCGACTTCTATTAAAAGTTCACAACGATTACTGTTTTTGTTACTACATCGATTCCACTTAAACAACGTCTACCTTATTAAAACATTGATTTCACTGAAAAATAACGACTTCATTCAAACATCAACTTCATTTAGAACATCAATTTCACTTAAACATCGATTTTAGTTCTACATCATTTCCACTTAAACATCAATTTCGATTCAACATCGATTTCACTTAGAACATCGACTTTACTTAAACATCATTTTGGTTGAACATCGATTTCATCTAGAATATCGACTTCACTTAAACATCGACTTCAATCAAACATCAATTTCATTACAACAATGATTTCACTTAGAACATCGATTTCAGTTAAACATCGATTTTAGTACAACAACAATTTCACTTAGAACATTGATTTCACTTGAACAACGATTTCAGTACAACAACAATTTTACTTAGAACATTGATTTCACTTGAACATCGACTTCAGTTAAATAACAATTTCATCCAAAACATCGATTTCACTCGAACATTGATTATGCGTCAACATCAATTACATTTATACATGGATTATGTTCACATCGACTTCATTTCAACATGGATTACATTTCCACATAGATTATGGTTATATCTCAACATCAATTTCATATTAAAATCGATTTCATTCCAACATCGATTTCACTCACAACGACTTCTCTTGAACATCATTTGTGTTTGGATATCGACTACCTATTTTCATAGACTGTCTTTGAACATCGACTTTCCTTTGACAAACTATATTTTAGACAGTTAATGATACTATTACTAAAATCATTTTAGATGTCATGAATAAATTTTATCCTTCATGAGATTCAAATATATTTTCAAATCTCTGTGTATTTCAAACTTTCTAGTGACCCATGTTGTATCCTGTGCACTCAAACAATTATTATGTTCAGTACTATATCTCTGCACGACATCTTTTTGGTTTACCATATTTCTGTCACATTAAGTAGATCTTTAAAGGATGACAGAATGAAATTTCCTCTTTGGTATATCATCTTGAAGCATGGCCTGTTACGTTGACTGACAGTTTAGACACATTTAAAATGTCCATGTTCCAGCATTTATTATGTGCAAGTTTCTGGTAGTCACACACGCTACAACGATGGACTTGTCACGTTCACAGAAGCATAGAAGATATCCAGATAATCTTTTTCTCTGACTGTGTCTATCCCACCATTTAATGATTGGAGGTGTTTCTTGATTCCTACGTTGAACTAGACACATCTAACGTACTTGAAGATTAGAGACAACAGATGCTTTAACGGATACTTCTTGAAGAGAAGATAAATAGAAGTCTGTGGACTCCATGAAGCATAACTTTTTGAACAATCAAGGAATAACAAGAAAGAAGAGCTCGATCCTTCATTCAAAAAGCCTCCAGCTCTTAGCTCTCCATACAATGTTGCCTTCTAATTTTTGAGAGCTTGGTTTTATATCTGAGAGAGCATTCTTCTGTGTAATTTTTTGTCTCTCAGATTCTTCCTCACATCAAGCATTTGCTATAAGCTTGGTCTAGGGGCCATCATCTCCATTACTCTTCTTGAGTGCTCCTCTTCATCTGTGAAGAGAAGACCTGCTGTGGAGTGGATGTTTATTTCCTTTTGGTAAGAAGAAAGACCTGTTGTATCAGGTTGTGTAGTGCCTCTTCGTGTAGTGAAGAGAAGGCCAGCTACGGCTGGATGTGTAGGTGTCCTAGAGGGGGACTGTACCCTTGGTTAGTGGAATCCCAAGTCTTTCCTTGGGGACTGGACGTAGGACTCCTTGTCATAGGAGATCTGAACTAGGATAAAATTTTTGTTGTTCTCATCATTTGACTTATTATGTCTTCATTACGTACGAACTCTAACCATCGAATTTAGTGTCTTCTATCAAAGTATTTTTGTTAAATGGAATATTCTTTAAAGAAATTTTAGCAATCCATTCACCCCCCCTTTGGGCTTGCAACCTGATCAACAATTTAAACTTCAGCTCCATATATATAAGATTTTCAGGGTCCTTTGTTTCTCGTTGGGAGTTAGCCATTTTAATTTGAACATTGTGAGTCTTGAGACTGCTGAGATGTTTAGCACCAGATCTTCAGTCTTAACGGCTTCAGGCTATAAGAATAGCTGCATTCACTTTTCTTGAATTCTTGCAGATACAATACTATCTAAGCCTTTTCTTCATCTCAGGGTAGACTGAGAGATATATAATAATGTAGAATGTACGGGATAGGTAGTTTCTAATAGATATCTATCAGTTCAAGAAAGACAGTCTGTCCTTTGAACAGTACAAAGTTAGGTGAGCATTCAATAAGAATGGACACCTGCTTGGCGTGCAGTACAGCTGCAAAAGGAACTTTTCCTAAAAATCTAGAAACTGGATATTCTGAAGGACACTAATAGATCTCTTTGTAAGACACATAGCTATCTTGAAAATAAACTGAGAATCTAAGCTTCATAAATTTTTGAGAAGAAATATTTAACAATAGAAATAAAGAAGTTCAATGCTCATTGAGCTGTTATCATTCAGATAACATAGAGAGTACACAGTGTACATCATGTTTTCATCTACAGTTCATTGAATAATTGATAAGAATTAAAATATTAATCGCAGTAATAATACATTACCATTTCTGCAAAAAAAAAATAATAGATACTTTAAAGAGCATCTTAGTTGATCATAGAAGTTCATATTATACTTCGAATTTCAAAGAGTCAGAGTACTACCAGTAATCCAACACATGATGTCATACTTCGACTTTCTTGAGTTGAGTGCTTCTCTAGTAGTAAACAACAAGAAAGACTTCGGCTATATGGAAGTTGGAGTAGGTATCATACTTCGATTATGGATAGACTTCGACTTTATAGAAGTCGGAATGAGAAACGATACAGAAGACAATCGATATGAAACATAAGCAATCGATGTTAAAGTAAACAAGAAATCGATACAGACAATCGATATGCAATACAAAGGCAATTGATAGATAGACTTCAACCATAGGGATGTCATAGTGAGACATCGATTGATGTTCTTTTATATGACAATCAGTACTAGACTTCGTCTTCTGAAGAGTATGAGTAGTTGAATGCTCATCAATCGATATGACACTTTGACTTTTCTGGAGTCGGAGTGGTACTAGTTTGTTCTACAGTCGGTAGTAAACATCGACTTTTTGGAGTCACAGTGAGGCAAATTGTTCAGCAATCGGTACAACACATCGACTTCTTGGGAGTCGGAGTCAGTATATATATATATATATATATATATATATACATATACAATGTGTACTTGAAAATTTTCTTTAATTTTGATATTGTCAACACTTAGGCTTAGTGTGTTGACACCAATTGACTGTAAAGGTTATATAGTATAATATATGCATGTCTTTACTTTAACATATTAATTTTCAAACCAAATAAATTGTGGTATAATTAAATAAATTTGTTTAGGAGATTACTAAAATATTTTGTTATAAGCAAAAAACAATAATCAAGAATTTGCAAGAAATAAATGCACAACATGTCAAGCCAAAGAGGAAATCTTCGTTGGCTTGATTCAACCTCTACACCTTCGCAGATGAAATCCCCAAAAATTAGGAGCCTCCACATGTTCTGTTGATCCTTCCCCTTGTCAAAGAATGTTGATGCAGCCTCTGATTCGTCAGATTGCTAACCCCAAAGTCCTTTCTCTCTCCGAACTCACAATAAACCCTAGCTAAGAAAAAGTTCTCCCTTTATAGAAATGACTAATATTTATAGGGCTTTGGGTCGTTTTCATGTTTGGAAGGAGAACCCAAAATCGAAAATGGACATTCCTAGTCTATCTACAAAGAAACTGGAGCAGAGATCGAACTAGGAAGCCATCACTCAGAAGATGTTAACGGCGACATATGTTGCTATAAAGAAATAAGTGGGAAGGAATCAATATTGCTATCTACCTAGGAAAATCATCAATCAGTGAAAAATCCATTAAATATTGATGATAATATATATTGTCATTTAAACCCAGTTGGCGGGACTATACTATGTCGTCAACAGATATTGGCAGCATTGGATGCTGCCATCAATAGGGCTTCGACCAGAAATATCAAAAAACACAACAAGCATATATAGCACATAAACATAGGGCCTTACATCAGACTTCATGAAGTGCAAACTATTGAGCAAAATGTGGTATAGACAATTTGCAAGTTAGAGATGATATTTCCTCCTGCATTCTTCAATTCAATGGAGCACCTGATATCCATTTGTCATATGAGGCTAGATTCGGAGGGTCAGTGCAATTTCAATGGAGTATCCATTTGAGAGGTATATTAGCATCTTTCTATTTGTTTCCCCTTATGATGACTATTGATGTTTCATTTGTACTTCATTGTCCATTGAATTTGGTCGTAGGTGCATGCATGATTTGAAAATGAAAGTCCATAACAAAGCAAAAGTGAGTGGTTCAATTAACTAGGCATACATTATTGAAGAAATATCAGACTTTTATTCGATGTATCCTAGATGTGCGTTCGGATAGTCTTCGACTCATATACTAGAAGAAAGAGAGTTGTTAGCTACAGAGATCTCTATCCTTATGAATTGTATAGAGATTGAAACTTATATTGAGTAAATATTCAACTCACATGTCTTTATGTACTTAAGTTGTTTGTCCTTCTCCTCATTTAAGGTAGTGTTGCATTCACATTGCATAGAATTTGACTCAGAATTACTTCAAAAAAATCCATATCTCATTGACGTGCAGGTTGAAAAGGAACGAGAGAAGTCTTTTACCAGTTGATTAAGATATCGAGTAAGTGTCAAAATGTTTATACATAAGTGCACAGGTTAATTATCTTGATGATAATTGTCTTTTTTTTATGTAAGTTGAAGAATGTTTTATTACTGATGAAAGAGTTCAAGACATAAATTATGGGAAATTACACATGTCTATCTAGGCTTTATTATCAATGGATACTGATTTCACACAAAGGATTATGAATGGAATAAGCATACAATGAATAGCAGTGTATGTGTAACGGGAAGTACCTACAATGAAAATGAATTATACTATTATGGCATTCTTAAAGAAGTCTTAGAATTGCAATATTTGGGACAAAACAACAATATACGCATATTTAATTGTCAATGGTTTGATCCTACTTCTATTCGAAAAATGACAACATACAGAATTATGATATCAAATATAAGTCTAAATTGAATCCATATGAGCCCTTCATTTTGGCCGCACAAGCCTAGAAAGTATATTATTCAAACTATTCATCTCCCAAGTTGAAAGATTGGTGGGCAATTTGTATGGTTAAAACAAGACTATTTCCCAACTATGAGTTTGATTTAGTTGACATTGAAGTTGAACATGCTCATGACAAATTTTTTCAATTAGGCTAGACCGATGCAGTACAGCTGGCTACTTCTACACATTTGGATGATACAAATGACCCACTTCGGTTATATAAGGAGAATGTTGCTAGTCATCACGAGGGCAATGATAGGGAGGTCGGTCTATGACGCTTGTTGTACTAGATTTTTGGGTAAACATATTTATGCATTAATTATGTTTGTTATCACCTCACAAAGCTTGTAATACAAACCGTTTTAACATGTGCAATTGCAAAGAAAAAATAGAGCCTGGCACAACTTCCAGTTATATTACCACTCTCTTTTATGTGCATGTCTTTGGACCTGTATTCTCCTCTCGACAATTTGCAATGGGCATCTGTGATTTATTGTTTGACATGTTCACAGTATAAAATTTAATCTTCTTAGGTCATGTCTTTATCATCTCTATCACTCACTATACTAACTTGTGCAATTTAATTTCCTTATAGTGTCGGTATGAATTCATCAAGGAAGAGAATGTCCCGTGAGCTCAACTTGTATGGGAAGCTATTGTCCATACCAGTTTTAGAAAGACAGTGTGGGAGACAAGGGACAAGGCGGTAAAACTTTCTAGCAGCCATGATCTAAATATGTGAAAGAGCACGACCCATCTTGGATGAGGAGGGAGTATTAGGTGCCCCTCTATGACAGATGGGTCAATCCCCAATGGCAAGAAAAGTCCTAAGCAACCAAAGTTAACTGAGCCATGCAACCAAAAAAAATAATTGCATATAAGTGGGTCATTTTCTTACATGGCCCACAAACAAAAAATGGTAAGTAACCTTCTCATTTATTTATATTTTATAAATATATATCTTAATTTTTTTGACTTTTAAACATACTCAGGAGCTTCAGTGTCCCCCCTCATCTAGAAGGTGTTTGAAAAGAATCATAAGAGGAAGATGACTAATGTATTAGTCAGTGAGAGTACTCACTCGATTGTAGTAAGTTTACAGATACAATTTATAGTTTAAAGTTTAAATATGAAAATTAATATGAGATTTATAATCTTTCAATTTATTTTGTAGGAGTCATATGACAGACAAATGACTGAGAAGTATGGGGAGGATGCGTCACATCCAGAGTTGGATCTTGACGCATGGGTGGCAGCAGCAAGCCAAGCAAGAAGGGGTCGATTGTACAGATTTGGAGGTTGCCTGGACACTACTATGGTGATGTCATCGTGTGCGAGTTTAGACACTCCCCCGACCAGTACGAGTGCATTCACGATGTCCCCTAGTGGAGAGAGTGAGATTAAGGACATAGTGCATGAGGAGATCAATCGTACACTTTCCTACTAACGTTCACTTACAGATAACAAGTAGTGAGTTTCACATTATGCAGGTAGCTATTGGCTCTTTTGATACGACAACAAGCTAACCTAGAGGGGGGGTGAATAGGTTTTCTGAAATCTGAAACAAAAAATTAAAAACATAAAATTATCATTTGAAAGTTTGGTTAGTTGAGTGTGATAGAGAGTAGCAGTGCGGAAGCAAACGAACGATCACACAAAGAACACAACGAATTTATCCTGGTTCGGCCCTTCCTACATGGAAGTCCTACGTCTAGTCCCCAAGCAATCTCTTGGGATTTTACTAACCAAGAGTACAGTCCCCCTCAAGGACAATACAACACCCAGCACCCCAACTGGTCTTCTTCTCTTTCTTGGGCAAAAAGGCAACCCACTTCTCTTACAGGTCAAGAAGCCAACCTCCTGGTACAAACTCCAGTGCGGTTCTGCTAGACTTAAACCCACAGATAGATTCTACACTGAGTACAATCCTTTAGCTAGACAGAAAACGCCAACTACTACACTAGCCAACTCTTCACACAGGAAGAGACTCACTGTATACAGTCCTACAGCTGGACAGAAATCTTTCGTAGAAAAGAAAGAACAAAGCTGAGAGTTTTACAAGAATGGACTCTAACCCAGAAACTCTAATCAAAGAACTCTCTCTAGAAATTACAATGACCATAGAGAGAGCGAAGAGAAGAAGGCTTGAAAGCTTCGAATACTTCTGCTATGAAAAGCTTCTCTTGATTGGGCTTGAGCTCTTCTCTCTTTCTTTGAGTGTGTGTGGAGTTGTGGTTCCTCCCACGATGTACACTCCTTTAAGATTTCCAGGAAAGCTCTCTCTTCTTCTACAACCTTGCTTCATCTTTTATATGAGTAGCTTTGAATAGATCCGTTGAAGAGATCCATTGGAACTCTTATAGTCGTTGTTGATCTTTCTATTCTTCTTCTTCTAACTATCAGCCACTTGGTGGTGTTCGAGATCTGCAAGCATAGAAGAAAGTGTTTAGATCAATGAGTGTTTCTGTCAAAAAGGCTTGTACTTCTGTGTTTCCTACAGTCACCCAAAAGTTGTAGGTAAGCCCTTTTTGTCTAAGAGGAAAGAGGAGATCCTATGAGATAAGCAAAAAGATCTTCTTTCAGAAAGATAGAAGATTATGCAAATGAAATATATTTGACTTTTCATTAGATGGCAAAAACATTTTGAAATATCTGAGTATAAAGGAAATCGGTGTCTAAGTTGAAATCCATGTTTGAATAGAATCCATGTTCTAATGAAATCCATGTTTCAACAGAGTTGATGTTTAAGTTGATATCTATGTTTGAACAGAATCCATGTTCTAGTGAAATCGATGTTTTCAACATAATCCATGTTTAAGTGAAATCGATGTTTGAACAGAATCGATGTTTAAGTGAAATCGATATTTGAACAAAATCGATGTTTAAGTGAAATCGATGTTTTGAACTCTATGTTTGAACAGAATCCATGTTCAAGTGAAATCGATGTTTTCAACAGAATACATGTTAAGTGAAATTGATGTTTGAACATAATCGATGTTTAAGTGAAATCGATGTTTTCAATAGAATCCATGTTTAAGTCAATAGATGTTTGAACAGAATCGATGTTTAAGTGAAATCGATGTTTTAAAATCTATGTTTCAACAGAATCGATGTTTCGAAATCTATGTTTGAACCGAATCCATGCTCAAGTGAAATCGTTGTGGCAGTTTGTGAACTGAAATCGATGTATATTGAATAGACATCGATTTTGCTTATCAGTGCAAGTCATACAGCGATAGAGCCTTAAATTTATATTTATTAGGAAACCATGATATTAAATATATTTATAATATTTAATTAATCATAAGTTTTGTTATCACCAAAATATAAGGGAAAAAATATAAGAGTGGTTCAACAATCTCTCCCTTTTTGGGGATGACAAAACTTATGAAAATTATCTGACAGAAAAAAAAAATTAAAGTATAGAAAATACAGAAAATTCACAAATAATGCATACTCTCCCCCTTTTTGTCATTAACCAAAAAGGAAGGATCTTACCATGTATTCTCTCCCCTTTTTGTAAATACTTCTTACAAGTGAGGGGTTCAACAATGATTGACATTAATGAATAACTCCCCCTTAGTCTTTGCTCCCCTTGAATGAGAGGCTCCACCTGAATGAGACTTGCAAACAGTTGTTAGTAGTACTATAAATTAAAAACAATTTGTGACTACTCTCTCTTCAGATATGTGTTAGATGAAGAGCTGACAGTCACCAATGCCTTGAGCATCCTTGATCCTGATGCTCTAAGGCTATCCTGCAAATAAACTACTAAGAAGTAGGTACCCAAATCTTTTTGGGTCCTTGATGGTTAGATGCATGAAAATATCCTTTCAGAATCCATACTAGGTGCCTTGTTGTGCAGGTGTTTACTGTGTGTCCTAATTTATTGCAATGAGAACAACAATGAATATAATTTGTTTTGTAGTTCTTTTATCTTTGTAATGTCTGTTTAGAACACAATTTTTAGAAACCGTTTTCTTTTGATAAAACTTCTTTACTGCAGGTGTCGTTTTCTGAGGCATCTTGGTTTCTTTCACAAATATTGACAAGGGATATTGTTCAGGAATTATGACTTCTTTTCCTTTTTCAGGAGGTTCGTATCCAAGACCTTGTTATTGTTTCCACATTTTGATCCTTTTAAGCATAGAGCTAGAGATGTTTTCCCTTTAGTTAACTTTGTAACTGATTCTTTCAAATAAAAGTTCTCTTCAGTTATAGTTTTTAATTTTTCTTCTAACTCTAATTTTTCATTATTCTTGCTTTTTAAGTTTTCATTCAAAAGATGATTATTATCTTTACTTTCCTTCAATTGTGTTTCCAATTGTTCCATTTCAAATTTAAGATCAGAATTGGTGTTATCTAAGCAAGTGATGTTATTTTAAAGATTTTTTAATTCTTTTAGAACACCTTTATGTTTTTCGTAAAGTTCATTAAAGACTTCTTCTAAGTCTTCTGACTCTGACCCTGAATCAGTGCACGAATCAAAGGATGGGTCAGAATGTACCTCATCTAGTCCTACCGTGAGGGCTAGACTTACTTGCTCCTTTTCGGGATCTGAGCTTGATGATTCTAAAGTTGTGGCCTCTTCATTGTCCCAAGTAGTAGCCATGGCTTTTCTTTTGAATTTCTTATGATGCTTCTTGGATTTTTCTGGCTGACCAGTCTTCTTGAGTCTTGGACAATCTGGTCTTAGATGTCCGAGTTTTTTGCATTCATAGCAGACTGGTTCTTTCTCCTTTTTCTCTTTCTTATGGATCCTTCTTGATCGATTCTTCTTCTTCTTAAGAATTTCTTGGAGCTTGGACAGTACATCATCTACATCACTGTCCTCAAATCCTGCATATTTTGAACTAGAAGAGGAAGAGGTGGAGGAGCAGCTGCAACTTTAAGAGCATTAGTAAATTTTTTCTTGGATAAGCTTTCAGATAGTCGCACCATATTGATTTCATGTGCCATGAGAGAGCCAATTAATTTATCAATGGAAATTTTGGTTAAATCATGGGCTTCTTTAATAGCGGTGACCTTAGGGGTCCATGAAAAAGTTAAAGACCTAAGTATCTTTCTGACAGTTTCCTCATCAGAATGATTTTTACCAAGAGAACTTAGACCAACTACTATGCTAAAAAATCTATTATATATCTGAGTGATATTTTCATTTGGAAGTATTTTAAATTGCTCATATTGAGAGACAAGAATATCTATCCTAGTTTGTTTTACTTTATCTATTCCTTCATAACTTACCTGTAGTTTATCCCACATTTCTTTTGCAGATTTACATGCAGATACTCTACTAAATTCTCTTTTGGATAAAACACAACATAAATAGTTCTTTACTTTAAAGTTTAGAGATAATTTACTCTTATTAGCTGTTGTAATGGCAATAGTACCTTTAGCAGGAACAATAACAAAATCACATACCTCTATTACCTACCACAGATCAAAGTCTGTGCCTCGAATGAAGCATTCCATTCTCATTTTCCAGTATTGGTAACCCTCTCCATCGAAGAATGGAGGTCTGATGACTGATTGACCTGTAAATCCTTTAGCTGCCATTGATCTTCTCTAAGATCGTTGGATCTTATTGATTAATCAGAGAACCTGCCTCTGATACAATTTGTTGGCCTTTTTGGTACGGCAACAAGCTAACCTAGAGGGGGGGTGAATAGGTTTTCTGAAATCTGAAACAGAAACATACTTGAAAGTTTGGTTAGTTGAGTGTGATAGAGAGTAGAAGTGTGGAAGCAAATGAACGATCATACAAAGAACACAAAGAATTTATCCTAGTTCGGCCCTTCTCACATGGAAGTCCTACGTTCAATCCCCAAGCAATCTCTTGAGATTTTACTAACCAAGGGTATAGTCCCCCTCAAGGACAATAGAACACCAAGTACCCCAGCTGGTCGTCTTCTCTTTCCCGGGCAAGAAGGCAGCCCACTTCTCTTACCGGTCAAGAATCCAACCTCCTCGTACAAACCCCAGTGCGTTCTACTAGACTTAAATCCCCAGCTGGGTTCTACACTGAGTACAATCCCTCAGCTGGACAAAAAACCCCAGCTACTACACTGGCCAACTCTTCACACAGGAAGAGACTCACTGTATACAGTCCTACAGCTAGATAGAAATCTTTCTTAGAAAAGAAAGAATAAAGCTGAGAGTTTTACAAGAATGGAATCTAACCCAAAAAACTCTCAGCAATGAACTCTCCCCAGAAATTACAATGACCACAGAGAGAGTGAAGAGAAGAAGGCTTGAAAGCTTCAAAACTTCTACTATGAAAAGCTTCTCTTGATTCGGCTTGAGCTCTTCTCTCTTTCTTTGAGTGTATGTGGAGTTGTGGTTCCTCACACGATGTACACTCCTTTAAAGATCTTCAGGAAATCTCTCTCTTCTTCTGTATCATTGCTTCATCTTTCATATGAGCAGCTTCAAATTGATCCGTTGAAGAGATCCATTGGAACTATTCTAGTCGTTGCTAATCTTTCTATTCTTCTTCTTTTGACTGTCAGCCACTTGGTAGTTTCAAGATCTAAAAGCATAGAAGAAAGTGTTTAGATCAATATTGTTTTTGTCAAAAAGGCTCGTAGTTATGTGTTTCCTGAAGTCACGTAGAAGTGGTAGGTAAGCCCTTTTTGTTTGACAAGAAAGAAGAGATCCTATGAGATAAGCAAAAAGATCTTCTTTCAGAAAGATAGAAGATTACGCAAATGAAATATATTTGACTTTTCATTAGATGCCAAAAACATTTTTGACATATCTGAGTATAAAGGAAATCAATGCTTAAGTTGAGGTCCATCTTTGAACAGAATCCATATTCTAATGAAATCCATGTTTCAACAGAGTCGATGTTTAAGTTGAAATCTATGTTTGAACAGAATCCATGTTCAAGTGAAATCGATGTTTTCAATAGAATCCATGTTAAGTGAAATAGATGTTTGAACAGAATCGATGTTTAAGTGAAATCGATGTTTGAACAAAATCGATTTTTAAGTGAAATCGATTTTTTGAAATCTATGTTTGAACAAAATCCATGTTCAAGTGAAATCGATGTTTTCAACAGAATCCATGTTTAAGTGAAATCGATGTTTGAACAGAATCGATGTTTAAGTGAAATCAATGTTTTCAACAGAATCCATGTTTAAGTGAAATCGATGTTTGAACATAATCGATGTTTTAAAATCTATGTTTGAATGGAATCCATGTTCAAGTGAAATCGATGTGGCACTTTATGAACTGAAATCGATGTATATTGAATAGACATCGATTTTGCTTATCAGTGCAAGTCACACAGTGATAGAGCCATAAATTTATATTTATTAGGAAAACATGATATTAAATATATTTATAATATTTAATTAATCATAAGTTTTGTTATCAGCAAAATATAAGCGAAAAAATATAAGAGTGGTTCAACAGTAGTCACCGCTATTGTAAGGCCCTCACATTTTGCATGTATTGTATTTAATCTTGTACATATGGTATTTACTTATTTCTGTTCATGGTATGTTTATTTATTTGTGTGCAAGTTGTATTTATTTGCTTTTATATATGTATGTTGGTTTGATGTATTTTAGTTCTGTATGAAATCCTTGTTAACGTCAACATCATCTGACGTTAACATCAGGTTGACGACAACTTGTGTGCAGTTGACTACATGGTCAAAGGATATAGACGTCTACTTCCTGTTACTGCAGCAGAGTGGTCGTTTACTTCTCCGGCTGCATTTAGGATTCCAGATCTCAAACGGCTGCGTTTTCTCAACGATCTAATTAAGAAACCCAATCCCAACGGTTAGGAATCCTAATACTAGGCTCACCCTGACTCTTAACCCTATAAAACTTAGAGATTTCGGCTAGGTTAGGTCCTTCGGTTCAGAGGAAAAGCTAGGGTTCGGTTGTGAGAAAAACCAGACTTTTGCAAGGCTTGATCCGGCTTTTAAGAACATCTTTCAGCAATCTTCTTTGACTAGGAGGTGCTCCTGGTGTTGAAGAATCTTCCCCGACTCTGGAGGACCTTCTGTTCAGGCGTGAAGACCAGATTTAGGCTAGAGATTTGTACCTTCTTGGCTTGGCAGAGGAGGGCTTCATCGCCAAATTGAACCTTTAGAGATTTTATTCTAGATAAGTAGATGAGGGGTATCATCCCTAGACATGTCCCTTAGTTTCTAGGCAGTTTTACGGATTTTATTTCGTGTCCTAGAACCCCCAATTCTCTCTTTTTATGGATTTCGTTCTGCACTTTTTTCAGACAGGAGGTTGACGACAACCATGTTGCCGCCATATTCCTGAGTTGACGACAACAGAATGTGTAGTTAACCCACCTTGACGGCAAGGCCCTTGCCGCCAAGTTCTTCTGTTTTCATAGAACTATGTTTGCAATGTCTGTGTTATGATTTCCAGATTTTTGGATGCCTATGCATACTGTAAAAATTATGGTTGGTTAGGTATGGTCTTTAGGTCACATCATGAGTTTCTATCGAATTTCTGAGCATGATTTTATTTAATATAACTTCTGTTATGGTGAACTATGCATATTTTGACAGTATTTAATTCTGAACAAATAGTTTGAATGCATGTTAATGTTGCAGAAAATTCTCACGGTCATAGGGTTATTGATTTCATGTTTTCAACCTATGAATATCAATTGTTTTACTTTCTACCATGTTAAGTGAATATTTTACTGAAATTACACGAAAACTATATTAATTGTTAAAAATAGTTCTACTATTTTGAAAATTTAGGAAAATTGGTCATATGACATACTACATGTATAGAGTTTGTGGTTAAAATTTGATACTATTTGGATATCCATAGGTACTGTTTGCATTTTAAAAATATATTTAAGCCATGATAAGCATGTTTAATTTAAATAGTGTAAATTCTAGTGATTAGCAGCATGTTTAAGTACTATAATGATTTAAATTATCACTGTGAAATAGGCATGTTAAGATCTGTAACCTGATGTATGTATGATTAAATAAAGTATATATGAATGGACTAAATAGTGCATGTTCATGATGTTAATTATGTGATTAAGTGATAAAATTGTGTTTAGGTGATCATGTGCCGAAATTGACGCCGCTACGATAGAAGGTTGTGGAGTTGTACTGTAGAAAAGTCCCTATGGAAGGCTCATTGTGTATGTGATATTCTGTGGGCATCAGGATGAAATCCTGGAGGTGGACATGTACCACTGGTTCGGGTGGAGAGGGCTTCTCCCGATTCTGCGCAGTTACCAAGATTCGTAACTGTATTGCCTAGGTGACGGGTATATGTTATGTGAATGTGTGCCTTCTTTATGGTGGTTGGTCTATGTGTCACGACAATTAATGTGTAAAAGTGTGAATATGTGCAATGTGATCATGTGTTAGTGTTATGTTAATGTTATACCATGTGAAAAGATGTGAAACCAAGGGAATGTGATATGTTTATGTTAAAACAGCAAGTAAAAGGTGTGAATATGTGTTATAAAAGCATGTGAAAAATGTTAGAAATCATGCTAGGATTGTTAGTTACCTTGTGCTAATTTCCATGATCTATTTGGTTTGGAAATATGAATGATATGAATTGATATTGGCACCATGAATCATGTTAATTATCATGTGCAGAAAGCATGTATAGGTTATTTATGTGTATATGCATATTTGACATAAATCATGTACCATGTATTTCTTTCATTGTTTAAAAGAATAGTGTGTATGTGATATGTGTAAGGATGTGCCTTTAGGATGCTTGTTGGAAGACTCATACTTGCTTTAACATATAGGTGAGACAGGTGTCCCTATGCTAGAGGACGACATAGTGATGAGCGACTCCGAGCGCGAGGAGTAGCTGTACCTGAGGAGATCACTTCTTTAGTCTACTTTTCATTTACTAGTATGTGGACAATGTTATTATGGACTTGTATATTTATTAACATTGTTATTTACATTTGCTACTATATAGACTGTGGAATGTGTGAATGATGATGGAATAAGATTTATCTTTTATTTCTGTTGTACTCTCTTATTATTTATGTACATCTCGACCTATTGTGTTGTGTTGGGTAAATGTCCCACTGTGACGGCGCCCTTTGTATTGATGTGGATTGGTAAAATCATACTGTAACGTCGTGCATTTTTTGGATCCTTGCTTAGTGGTTGTGGATGCCGGTGTGCGGCCAATGACGTGTGTTACAGGTGTTTGCGCATGTTGTGAGGCTTTGTGGACCGGTAGGTTGGGCCCAAAGTGCTCACTGGCTCTCTGTCTGTGACTACGATAGGGCCTGGTGTCTCGTTCTGAACACGAGAATCCTGGGTGTGGTGTTCAGTTTGCCGACGACGCATGATGGTCTTCGTCTACATGTCCGCTGTGTATCGTATGCTAAGAGGACTTGCTGACGTCGACAATGAGTAGGCAACGACCTCCTACGTCGCGTTCTTGTCATGACAGGAGGGTGCGTCTCCTTCCCATATCCGAAGTTTTTTTTAGTAGGTCGGCCAAACAGAGCTCCAGCAAGCTCTGTTCAACTAGGAAAAGGATATTTCGCAGGTTTCTTGGGTGATTTGACGATTTGGGGTCGTTTTGGCGTGCTCTCGCTGCAAGGACATCGCACGGAGCGGGGGAAATGCCTGGTGGTTATCGTTCTTCATGTTCTTCATGAAGGTAGGGGGATTCCACCCTGTTTTACACCGTGAAGGGCATATGATGCATGTAGAGATTGTTAATTACATTAAAAATGATAGATACCATGCTAGGACAATGAATAGGGCATGAAAAATGGTATTTACGTTGTTTTACATGGTTTGCATGAGAGATCTGGAGATGGTATCCCAGATTAGGGTTCCTGTCTATGAAAGCGACGCACCATCCTATCGCGTTCTGAATTCGACAGGTTGATCCATCGCGTTCTATTTCTGAACGTGACCTATCGGGGTGTCAAGTTCAGAACAAGTTCAGAAGGCGACAGTAGCCCCCGCCGCGTTAACAGTTCCGAGGGTTGTGCGTGCGTGCGAGGAAGTGGCGTTACCTAGTATGTGTGGTTGTGCGTGCGAGGAAAGTCAGGTATATGGTTCCGCTTGTGGTTACCTCTCGAGTCAGGTACCCCAGGTTCTTTGTAAGCCAAGCATGTAGTGCTCAGGGTCTTGTCCCAGTACTTGTGTACCGCTTCGGTCTGTGTCGTCTTCCTAGACACCCTCACTCCGAAGCTTGGGTAGTACATCCGGCTGAGGGAAAGATGACAATGGGATAGCGGCTTGTGTGTTGTGGGTGTACATAGTCGCTTGTAGCGCGCTCTTGGTTGGGGGACGGACACCGGTAGACGTATTGGTCCCCAGCTAGTCCTTATTTTCTAGTGCCTCACGTTAGGGTGCTCAGGCCAGAGACCTTAAAGGTGCCAGGCATGGAGCTATAGCCATGTGTGCTGCAGTTGTGGTGTGTGTTTGTCTCCATAGCTTGTTGGTTCTGTGTAGTGGAGCGATAACTGGACCTTTCGTCCTTGGCTACGAGACTGAGAGGTAGCCTGTGTTGCTTGTCTGGGTCTGTAGCTAGTGTCACGAACCAATCTTCATGACTCGTGTTTGGCATTACCCTTCTTTAGCTCATACTTCTAAGCATGGTTTACCGTTTATTTTTTTAAGTTGAGTTGTTGTTATTAGCTTAATTTTATTTAAGCCATTGTGATTATTATTTCATGCTCAGATAGACTTGTTAACTCTAAATAACTGTGTTCTACTCCTGCTTCTCTTGTGTTTTGTGGTTTATGACTTTGGGGGAAATTTCCCTACTGAGCCAGTGACTCGTGAGGCTCACCACTTATTGCTTTCAGGTGGAGGAGAGCAGGAGGCTTCTCACCCGTCTTCTAGTCCAGAGTCGCGTCACAGTGGTGTTGGGTCGACGCATATAGCAGTGTAATCTACTTTTCTGTTGTGCCCAGGGGCATACCCCAGGCCTGTGTACTTGAGTTTGACTTTTGTTCAAATTTGGCTATGTAAATCCATTGTAAATATGTGTGAGATGTTGAATCTTATATATATACCATTGTGTTCCTTTGTGTTTTCACGGAATTGTATGTGATATCCCTAGGGAGGCTTTGGCTTGTCCGTGGGAGGTGGAGTCGGATCAAGCTCATTATTAGGTTAACGAGTTTGAACGACGTGGTCTGTCACTGTTGGTATCAGAGCATGGTTCATGTAAATGTAAAGGAATTGGGATATTACATAGCTTGATTTTTACATTAGTCCACTTTTGGTAGTTGACCCTGGTTTTGTATTGATTTGTTAGTATATATATGGTTGGAATGTTATTTGTGCAGGAATTTGAGATGGCTAATAGGAGAGACTGGGGAGGTGGGGGAGATGATCCGGAGGAAACCACTCATCAGTTGATGTAGTGGCTATGGGAAAGTGTAACACAGATAAGAACAAGGTTGGATCAGCAGGGTCCAGCACAACCTGTAGTAGCAGGGCCTTCAGTTGTTGAGCAGGTAGGACCAGTACCAGTTGTACCACCCCCACCACCATTAGGAGTGGAGGTACCTTTTGCGGCACCTGTGCCACCAGTACCACCAGTGAGGGTAGCTGAGGAACCAACCATGCAGATAGAATGATTTTTGAGATGGCAGCCACCTACTTATATAGGGGGACCCAATCCAGATACAGCTGAACATTGGATCCATGAAGTAGAAAGGGTCTTTGTGATTATGAGGTGTCCACCAGAAGATAGGGTAGTTCTGGCTACCTATCAGTTACGGGGTTTTGCGCAGGAATGGTGGAGGTTGAAGATGCAAACTACCTTTGCAAGTAGAGTAGAAGATGCCATTTCATGGTCGGAGTTTTTGGAAACGTTTAATGATACGTTTTTCCAGTACAGGTTCAGAAAGCTAAAAGGGAACAATTTCGTACTTTGCAATAAGAGAATTCTTTTGTTTTAGAATATCATATGAGATTTATGGTGCTTAGTAGGTATGCACCGTATGTTGTAACAAATAATGCAATGATGGTTGATTATTTTATTCATGGATTGAGAATAGAGTTGCAGAATTCAGTGATACCACTTATGTGTAAGACTGTAGAAGAGGTGGCACAGAGAGTAGCTATATTAGAGAGGTCCATTTAGACTCTTCAATTAGGGGAAATAGGTTCAAGTAGTTTTCGGCTACCGCAGCAGTCTTCGGGGATCAGTAAAGGAAAAGCACTGGCGGGGTCATCATCCTCAGGTTTCAACATGTGGGGTTCAAAATTGAAAAAAAAATTAGAGGATGAGGAGGAGGTCACCATCTGATGCTCCAGTAGGGGCGAGGCTACAAGCCAAAGGAGGAAGAATCACAACAGAGTACAGCAAGGAAACCAATAATTCCACTGGGCTACAGATGTTATAACTGTGATCAGCTGTCACATTTGATTCGCAATTGTCCCTATCCAAGGAGTAAGTGTAAGGCCGTTCATTTTTCATCTTTGGGTGATTTCTTATGTATGTATAAATATATGTCATCGATGTATAAACTTTATTGTGCATAGTACTTACTTGTTTATAATTGTGAATAAGTATTATTTTAATTGTGCATTGTAGATTGTATATATATATATATTATATATATATATATATATATATATATATATATATATATATATATAATATATGTGTGTGTGTGTGTGTGTGTGTGTGTGTGTGTGTGTGTGTGGTGTACATAGAATTTCTACAGTTTTAAGTTCTATCCTGGCGGCTAGTTGGTGTCAACATCAGTTGACGTTGACCATAAATCAGCGGCCACATCGATGGACACCTACTCAGAATTGGCGGCAATTGATGTTGACGTTTACCTCCCAGATCTGTTATGATTTCAGATCCGAAAATGCCTCCGGAAATGTTGCCCTTGGTTTAGGAAACTATCCCCCAACGGTAACCCAACCTTACCCAACTTCGTCTCCGACCCTAGGTCTATATAACACCCCATCTCCGGCTAGATCTACCCTTTTGCTTCTTGAGTCAAAACCCTAGTTCTCTGTGCAAAACCCCAATCTTTGAGCTCTGAAATCCGGCGACTGGAGGTTTCATCCGGCATTCTACAACAACTCGAGGAGAGTCTAAACATTGGAGAAGACTTCTACGACACCTATTTGCTCTCTGCATCAACACAAAACTCGGATCGAGGGAGTTTTGAGGACTTTTTGGCTCTGGCCGAGGAGGGCTTCTCTGGATTAAATCATTGCTTTTGGATTTTCCAAGAGGCAAGCACCCCATCCACATCATTCCTACATGTGTCTAGTAAGTCCTAGGAATTTTTTGGATTTTATTTTGAGTCCTGGATTCCCCAATTTCACTAAGTTTCTTGCGTTCAGTCTATGTTTTGCACAGACAGGAACTTAACGGCGGGACCCCTTGCCATTATGATCCTGAGTTGGCGGCACCCTATGTTGCCGTTAACATGAGTAAACAGCCATACCCTTGCCGTTGAGTTCTTCAGGCATGAATAGTGGACTGTCTGCCTTTATAAGCTATTTTTTAGATTTTTGTGCATGAGGATATATGGTAAATTTTATATGTTATGTAATATGTGTAGTGGAGCATGTTATGTAATTTCTGTGAATTTTGTTAAGTGTATTATTTATTAAAATTTTTGAAATACATGTCAAACAGGTTCTAAATATTGTAAATTACTGCTTATGTTATCCTTGAGGAATTTAAGTGACAAAAATTTTCCATGGTGCTTAAATCAATGACAAGGCATGTTGTTAAAATTTGGGAATTTTCTGATGACTGTGTAAGTTTTTAGATTCTCTGAACTGAAAAACAGTGAGCATGCTTAATTAGTGAAGAAATTCTATTAAATGATATGGAAATAGTTAAATCTCTAGAATTTGGCACATGATTAGAATTGTTAGTACACATATACATAATGAATTGTGAATCCGAACAATGAAAATCTATGTTAATTTAGTTATTTTAGTCTTATGTGATTCCACTGTTAAAATTTTCATAATTAGTGTGTAATTCAGAAAAATGCGAAAATTTATATGCATGATGGTTAACCTGTAATAAGTTTTCGGTTAAAATTTTGTATTGAAATGATGACAGTAGCCATACATTTCAATTTCATGTGTGATATTGATAAATTAAGGTATGTTAATGTGTTGGTATTAAAATCGGCAAAATTCTGCATGATTAGACTTATTTTGAATGTGTAAATTATGAGAACAGTAGTACCATGCTATGTAATACTGAAATGTGTAAATGTGTGAGCATGAAATGGATATGTTAAAAATCGTGCCTTAAGTGTGTGTTGGAAATTAAGAAAAATGTGTAAATATGCCAATGGGATACACTGCTACGTTAGAGGGCTGTGGAAACGTACTGTGATAAAGTCCCCATGGGAAGGTTCATAGTGTGTGATGTCCCACGAGCATTGGGATTAAATCCTGGAGGCGAACAAGTATCGCTTGTTAGGGTGGAGAGTGCTTCTCCCGGTTCTGCGTAGTAACTAAGATTTATCACTGAAATGCCTAGGTGATAGATATGTGATGTGATTAGTGTGTGTCCTTCTTAATGGTGGTTTGGGCTATGTGTCACAGCATTTAATAAATGTGAACTTGTGTTTAAGTGAAAGTGAATGTGTAAATTGTGAAATTATATAAGTGATCATGTGTTAATATGAATTATTGTGACAGCATGTAAATTGATAACTTCTTAAATGAGTATAATATGTACATAGCAAAACAACAAACTTTTCATGAGTATAAATGTGTTATCCATGTGAAAATGATTATAGAATCCATGCTAGAATTGTCTCTTATTATGTGTATAAACTCCATGTTAAAATGACTAATGTTTCACCTGTAAGTGTGTGTGAATGTGGTTAAATAAGCTTAGTTTAATATATTGAAAAGTGTGTAGAAAGCATGTGATAGGATTTAAGTTATTGAAAATTTGGTATAAGACAATTTCCATGTGTAACATGTGTCGACATCATGTTTAGGATTTTTACTCGAATTAATTGCTAAACCCATGTTTATATGATATTGTGTAGTATGAAAATGTGAAAGTTATGTGATGCATGTAAGTTTAGTGTGTTTGGTGTTACTTGTTGAGTTCTTTTGAACTCACTCTTGCTTCGGCGTACAGGTGCAGATTTTTCTACTTCTTCCAAGGAGATCATTAGTGAAATGTTGCGGAAAACACTGCTATCAGAAATCTAGAAGGGGGGTTGAATAGATTTCCACAAATTTTAAAAATCACTTAAAGTGAAACTTCGAGAAACTTAATTGATTGTGAAATCTGAGTGTTAATGGAAATTCTAAACAAATTAGGCAAGCTAGATGATAAGATTTAGACGAACCTATCAAGCATCTAGCGCAAGAGATAAGTAAACCACAATGACACAAAGATTTAGGGTGGTCGGATTACACAACAGTGAATCCTACATCCACCATCCACACACACACACAATTGTGGCTTATCTTGCCAGTTAAGAAAAGTCACAAAGAACCACACACACTCTGATATATGGAAATCTCAGATTCAATCACACACACGTGAAATTGGGCACAAGGATTGCACCACTTTCACAAAAACACACAATGTAGAATGAGATTGAAATGATAAACTAGTCAGAGCAATTGAATTCCAAATTGAAGAGGACTGGTTCGAAGATCCCTGTTTCTGCTTCAAGAATGGGGATCAGTTTCTCTGCTTCAGCTCCAGGAAGAAGACTCAGATGGATCGAAATTCTTCTCTAATTGGATCGTCCAAGGTACGCAGACCTTTGGTTCCTTCAGATCTGGGAGCAATTCGCCAGGTTGAAGCCTTCTTCAGAAATGGATCAGAATTCTCTAGAGTCTGGAAGAACAGAATATTATGGCTCGACTCTCTTATTAAAGCCAAGTGGATAAGGGGTATTTAGCCCCATGGGTCCACAAAATGTCTTGGGATTTGTGGGCATAGAAATTCCCTCCCAAAGAGCCTTTCCCAAAAGCTTCCACGTGTCCCTGTTATTATATCAGACAGAAAAAGAAAAATTAAATAGACTGTGTCGACACACCTTACTTATGTGTCGACACCCTGTCCCAATCATCACAAAGATGTTCCTAGAATCTGGAACTAGTGTCGACACACAACCAGATTTTGTCGACACCATTGGGTATTTGCAGATGATTTTGTTCTGGGAGGATGTACTAGTGTCGACACACAGTTAAGTAGTGTCGACACTACAGAGTCATTTCTGAAGTCTTTTATGCTGAGCCATTGAACTAGTGTCGACACACAGTTGAGCTGTGTCGACACCACTAAGTACTTTTGAGCTGAAAATGTGAAGGAAACAATGTGAGATAAGAATGTAAGCATGAAAAGCATGAATTCAAAGTATTAATGAATCACATTTGGCTATCATCAAAATCAGAGATCCAACAATCTCCCCCTTTTTGATGATGGCAACTATGATTCATTAAGTAACTTTCACTTTTTCACAGATTCATTCAAACATTTTCATTTCTTGTCAAACAACCATATCATTCACTTGTGACAAATCAGTCATACAAACATTCAGCAATTGCAAGAAATGTACTAGCATTCATATCCACATCAATTAAGAATTCACATCAACTCACATCAACCAGAACCAGAAATGCTTTCCTCTCAACATGTCAACATGAATCCTTCTCCCCCTTTGACATCATCCAAAAAGATATCAAGTAGAAGTGATATGGTATGATGAGTCAAATCTGAAATCAATTATTCAGGGATTTTTAATATGATAAAGAAATCATACCCTTTTTCAACATTATCCCTTTTTATTAATTAGTGGGCTGAAAGATATCTGACAAGAAATTAATCACCAAGAAATTCTAAAGAATTAGAGTGATTGCCTAAGTGATATAAACTATTCGATACAGTCAGTGTCAACCTTTTCCACTTTTCTTAACCAAAAGTGAGCTGATTGCTTTAGGATTTTGACAACACATATAGAAATTGAACACTTTTAGAAGAATTAATGCAGGGTGAAGTTGTTCATTTGCTTTGATATTTTTTTTTTGAATTATTTTTATTTGTCACTTTGAATTAATGAGCAGTCAAATATAGTAAATCTTTTTCACTCAAGTAAACATGTTGTTTACACACTAGAATCCCTGGTTACTAGAGATTTACTAATTATCTTGCCTCAAGGGGTGAATGAAAACCTTTTTACATGGAAATATACGTTTATCAGACGCCAATATTTCCAGTTACTCAGTTAACATTGGATATATTTTTTATTAAATTTACCCCTTAGAACAGATATAACACAACACTTCATGACATACATGGCACTTCACTGTTTGTGAAGGTGTGTAGTTTCTCAGTGTTATGCCATTGCTCTATAAAACTTTTTTTTTTAATGAATATTGAGATTTTGACACAGCTTTACCCTTTCATCAGTATTGAAGTAAGTGTTTAAAATCAATACATGTTTGAGCAAAAATCCATAAAAGAAATCAAATTACTTGAGGAATTCAAAGTAAAAAGGAGTATTAACCGAAAGAACATGTTATAGCATTTAAGAAATCATCCCTTATGTTCTTCGGAAGACTAAATGAACATTTCATGTAAAGATATTCATCAGCACACTGAATTAACTCTGGTTTAATGACAGAGGAAAGGTACTGAATTCTTTAGCCCCCCCTGAGTCATTGATCTCATCTAATTGTCATCATAATAGTTATGATTCTGAATTCAATTTTTATTCAGACATTTTCCTTTGTTTCTCAAGCAGCAAGCTCCCCCTCATTGTGTGAATTAATGAGTCATTCAACATTCAGATTTTAGCTAACAAATTCATCAAGAAAACAAACATGATCAATCACAAAGAAAGAACATAATAATTCTTACACATTTTAGATCATGGGTACTAGGCAGAGGATTTTCCTCACACATAATGATAGTTTCAAACTAGCATAACTTGTTCTTCCACTAATCACCATTTCATATACCTCATAATCTTAGCATAATGAATCACAGAGTTCTTATCATGTTTTTATTTTTATTCCAAGTTGCATATTCCATGTTCTCTTCTTAAGGAAGTGAATCTATCTTCAGCCAAAGGTTTTGTGAAAATATCTGCAATTTGTTTTTCAGTACGGATGAATTCTATTTCAATGTTTTTATTTACAACTTCATCTCTTAGAAAGTGATGTTTGATTTCAATATGCTTTGTTCTAAAGTATTGAATTGGATTTTTGGAATGATTGATTTCACTAGTATTGTCACACATGATAGATGAACATCCAATATCAATGTTGTAGTCAAGCAATTGACTTTTAGTCCACAACACTTGAGTTGCACAACTTCCTGCAGCAACATATTCTGCTTCTACAGTAGATAGTGCAACTGAGTGTTGCTTCATGGATGCCCATGTTATCATGCAATTTCCTAAGAATTGACAATATCCACTAGTACTCTTCCTGTCAAGTTTACATCCAGCATAATCAGCATCAGAATATGAAATTAGATTAGCAGGACATCCAATTGGAAACCATAGACCCAAATCACAAGTTCCACAGAGATATCTAAAAATCCTCTTAACTGCAAGCAAATGACTCTCTTTTGACTAGACTGAAATCTAGCACAACGACACACACTGAATTGAATATCTGGTCTACTTGCAGTAAGATACAAAAGAGATCCAATCATACCTGTGTATTCTTTGCATCAACCAGTTTACCTTTTTCATCTTTTTCCAATTTGATGCTTGTACTCATGGGAGTAGTTGCTGGTTTAGCTTGTTGAAAGTGATATTTCTTGAGCAACCATTTGGCATATATGGCTTGATTAATAAAGAATCCATCCTGATGTTGTTTGACCTACAAGCCAAGAAAGAATTGTAATTCTCCCATTAGGCTCATTTGAAATTCACTGTGCATTAGATTAGAAAATTCTTCACACAGTGAAGGGTTAGTGGATCCAAAAATGATATCATCTACATAGACTTGAACTACAATGATATGATTATGAATTGATCTTGTGAAAAGAGTTTGATCCACCTTACCTCTGGAGTAATTCTTACTAACCAGAAAATTGCTCAATCTATCATACCATGCTCTCGGAGCCTGTTTTAAACCATAAAGAGCTTTATGCAATTTGTAAACATGGTTAGGTTTATCAAGATATTCAAATCCAAGAGGTTGAGCAACAAAAACTTCTTCTTTAATATAACCATTTAAAAAGGCAATTTTCATATCCATTTGAAACAATTTGAAGTTTTTGGAACATGCATATGCCAAGAGAATTCTCACTGCTTCTAATCTAGCTATTGGTGCAAAGGATTCCTCAAAATCAATTCCAAATTCTTGGTTATATCCTTTAGCAACCAGTCTAACTTTATTTCTGACAACTTTTCCTTCTGATTCAATTTATTCTTAAACACCCATCTAGTTCCAATTATTGAGTTTTCAGGATTTTAAGGAACTAGACTCCAGACTTTATTTCTTTGAATTGGTTCAGTTCATCATGCATGGCTTCTATCCAAGAATCATCTTTTAGTGCTTCTTCAATGTTTTTGGGTTCTATTTGAGAAATAAAAGCCATATGATCTTGTTCAATGATATTTCTAAAATGAGATCTAGTATGAACTCTGTCATGAACATTTCCAACAACATTCTCAAGTGGATGGTCTTTAGAGTATTTGAAGTTACCTCCTGTTGTTGTGCTTACCTGCTCTGGTGTCGACTTAGTGTCCTGTGGTGTCGACACACTTTCAGGTTCAGCAGCTTCGTCATTTTCCACAATTTGATTTTTTTCTCTCATAAGAATGTCATCATCTTCTTCTTGATTCCTGAACAAATAAGGACAGTAGATTCTTCAATATTCTCATCAAAAATGACATGGGAGTTTCCTCTACATTTTTTGATTCATTGTTAAACACTCTATATGACCTTGAATTTTCAGAGTATCCAAGAAAGATGCCTACCTCACTTTTCTTTTCAAATTTATCAAGATCCTTTTTGTCATTATTGTGAATGAAAACTCTACATCTGAAGGTTCTAAAATATGCAATGTGGGGCTTCTTACCTTTCATAAGTTCATATGAAGTTTTCTTAAGGACTGGTCTTACCATTACCCTGTTGAGGATATAGTATGATGTATTGACAGCTTCTGCCCAGAATTTTCTTGGAAGATTGCTTTCAATCAACAAGGTTCTTCCCATTTCAACTAGTGTCCTATTCTTTCTTTCTACAATTCCATTCTGTTCAGGAGTTCTTGGAGAAGCAAACTTATGCTCAATTCCTTTATCCCTGCAAAAATCAAGAAATGAATTATTATCAAATTCTCCACCATGATCAGTAAGGATAGAATGGATTTTATTTATTTTTGCATTTTCAATTTTATTAACAAATTCTTTGAAGTTTTCTAAAGTGTCACTCTTGTGAGATAGAAAGTACACCCATGTGAATCTAGAAAAATCATCTACAATCACAAATCCAAATCTATGTCCACTGACACTGAGTGTCCTAGTTGGACCAAATAAGTCCATATGCAACAATTCAAAAGGTTTGGATGTGATTAAGGTGCAATTGATTTGAAAGATTTCCTGGTTTGTTTGCCTTGGGCACATGAAGCACATATCATTGCATTTTTCTTTTTCTTCATTTTTGGCAAACCATTCACAAGAGAATTTCTTAACAATTTATTCAGAGCATTTTCACTAGCATGACCTAACCTTCTATGCCACAGTTGAAATAGATCATGCTGATTGGCAACAAGACACAAATTTTCATGTTGATGATTATTCAAATCAACCAAATAAACATTGTTTATTCTTTGGCCAAGAAATTTTATTTTTCCATTATCTTTTTCAACAATTTCACATGATTCAGAATTGAAAATTACCTTAAGGCCTTTGTCACATAGTTGACTTATGCTCAAGAGATTATGATCAAGACCTTCAACAAGTAAAACATTCTCAATGGAGCTTGAAGAGTCTTACCAATTTTTCCTGTTCCAATGATTTTACCTGTGTTCTTACCTCCAAAAATTACTTGTCCACCATCTTTTTCAATCAATGTAGAAAATTTTCTTCTATCTCCAGTCATATGTCTTGAACACCACTATCAAGATACCACTTATCCTTCTTGTGGGCTGTAAGACATTCCTGCAAAACATATTTAGAAAAACATTTTTGGTACCTAAATTGCTTTGGGTCCCATCAGTTGTTTCAGCTCAACAGCAAGATGTTTTGGAATCTAGATTTGTTTTATTTTCTTCAATTTTATTCTTGATCTGTATTTTTCATCAGTATGACCAGATTTTTTGCATATTGTGCACATCATGACTCTTTGTGGTGTGAAAGTATTATTCCTTTTGGTATGAAAATTATATCCAACTGAGAAGCTTTTGTTGTTCTTTGGATACAAATTTGATCTATCATTTATTTTCCAATTTTGTTGATTTTTGCTTTAACTCTCTCTTGCCTTGCTTGGGTTTTGTTTTTGGATTTAAGATTTGTTTTTGGTTTTTCTTTGATATTCTTTTCAAAGTTGTTACAAGAGGTGCTACCTTGAACAAATGAAGTTATCAAGGTTTGTCCAATTTTTTCTTGTTTTCAGGCTGATAACCTAGACCATGTTTGATGTTGTTCTTTTGAATTCCTAAGATAGCATCTAGGTTTTGCTTCCCTTCGACAAGTTTTAACAAGGTCTCTTTCTTGTCATCCAGTTCTTCTTTAATGGTTTTTAGTTCCTCTTGTATCACCTCTCTTTCATTTATGAGTTTTTCATTTTCATTCATCAAGATCTGTTTTTCTTTTTCAATTGATTGAAATCTCTCCTGGATTTCATCAATTTGTTTATCCACACATTCTTTCGCCTTTTTTAGATTATTGACTTCATCAGTCAACACTTTGAATTGCTCGGATTGTTCAGGACTTTGCACCATGCTGTTCACTTTTCTTTTCAATGCCTTATTCTTGTATTTTAATTCACACAATTTTTCAAATAACACAACATAAGTTTCTTCCCAGTCATCAGTTGTAAAATTCTCAAAGGAGGACTTACTTCAGTATCTTCTTCATGCCTTGCCATAAGACATGTCACTTCATCCTCATCTGAACTACCTTCTTCTTGGTCTTCTTCATCCTCATCACTCCATGTAGCTAGCATTGCTCTTGTTTTCTTGAATATCTAATTTTTCAGCTTCTTCTTTAGATCAGGACACTCTCCTCTCATGTGTCCTGGTTTCCTGCATTCATAACAAATAATGTCAGTCATTTTAGTAGTTTCTAATTTTTTATTAAAATCATTTTTCCTTGAAACATCCTTTCTGATGAAGGGCTTGAGCTTACCTTTTCCTTTCTTTCTCAAAAACTTTTTGAAATGCCTTGTCAATAAGGCTAGTTCTTCATCATTCTCTTCATCAGAAGAATCATAATTTTCATCAGATTGATCAGCAACAATTTTTAAGCTAGATGAAGCTTTTAGAGCAATAGGTTTCTTAGATGTATTCAAAGATGCATTTCTTTTCAAGTTGATTTCATATGTCATTAGAGAACCTATTAACTCATCCAATGGCATGATTGGCAGATTTTTGGAATCCTCAATTACAGTAGCCTTGGTGTGCCAAGTTGATGGAAGAGATCTAAGAACTTTCCTAACAAGATCACTATTTGAATATTCCTTTCCTACCTCTAAGACCATTTACTAAAACCATGAATCTAGCAAACATCTCAGAAATAGTCTCATCATTCTTCGTTCTAAACATTTCATATTTTGATACTAGAATACTTGCCTTGGTCTCCCTTACCTCAGAAGTTCCCTCATAGATGAGTTGGAGTTTATCCCACATCTCCTTGGTAGTCTGGCATGAGGACACTCTGGAATACTCCTTGGGATGAATGGCACACTGCATCATATTCATGGCACTCCAGCTGAGTGTGGACTTGCTGATCTAGTCCTTGGTCCATAAACTTTCATCCTCAGGAAGTTCATCTGGTCCCTTGTCAACAATCTTCCAGAGCTCATAATTCTGTGCTCTAAGGAATACTTGCATCCTGTTTTTCCAATAAGCATAGTCAGATCCATCGAAAAAAGGAGGTCTAAAGATTGAATGACCTTCAGCAATAAATCCCCTAACATTCTCCATAGTAGTAAACTCTTGATCGTTAGATCAAACACTTAAAGTGTAATGAGAACCCGCTTTGATACCAAATGAAATGTTGCGGAAAACACTGCTATCAGAAATCTAGAAGGGGGGGTGAATAGATTTCTACAAATTTTAAAAATCACTTAAAGTGAAACTTCGAGAAACTTAATTGACTGTGAAATCTGAGTGTTAATGGAAATTCTAAACAAATTAGGCAAGATATATGATAAGATTTAGACGAAACTATTAAGCATCTAGCGCAAGAGATAAGCAAACCACAATGACACAAAGATTTAGGGTGGTTCGGATTACACAACAGTGTATCCTACATCCACCATCCACACACACACACATTGTTGCTTATCTTGCCAGTTAAGAAAAGTCACAAAGAACCACACACACTCTGAGATATGGAAATCTCAGATTCAATCACACACACGTGAAATTGGGCACAAGGATTGCACCACTTTCACAAAAACACACAATGTAGAATGAGATTGAAATGAGAAACCAGTCGGAGCAATTGAATTCCAAATTGAAGAGGACTGATTCGAAGATCCCTGTTTCTGCTTCAAGAATGGGGATCAGCTTCTCTGCTTCAGCTCCAGGAAGAAGACTCAGATGGATCGAAATTCTTCTCCAATTGGATCATCCATGGTATGCAGACCTTTGGTTCCTTCAGATCCGGGAGCAATTCGCCAGGTTGAAGCCTTCTTTAAAAATGGAACGGAATTCTCTGGAGTCTGGAAGAACAGAAGTTTATGGCTCGACTCTCTTATTAAAGCCAAGTGGATAAGGGGTATTTATAGTCCCATGGGTCCACAAAATGTCTTGGGATCTGTGGGCATAGAAATTCCCGCCCAAAGAGCCTTTCCCAAAAGCTTCCACGTGTCCCTGTTATTTACATCAGACAGAAAAAGAAAAATTAAACAGACTGTGTCGACACACCTTACATATGTGTCGACACCCTGTCCCAATCATCACAAAGATGTTCCTGGAATCTGAAACTAGTGTCGACACACAACCAGATTGTGTCGACACCACTGGGTATTTGTAGATGATTTTGTTTTGGGACGATGTACTAGTGTCGACACACAGTTAAGCAGTGTCGGCACTACAGAGTCATTTCTGAAGTCTTTTATGCTGAGCCATTGAACTAGTGTCGACACACAGTTGAGCTGTGTCGACACCACTAAGTACTTTTGAGCTGAAAATGTGAAGGAAACAATGTGAGATAAGAATGTAAGCATGAAAAGCATGAATTCAAAGTATTAATGAATCACATTTGGCTATCATCAAAATCAGAGATCCAACAATTAGGAGCGACTCGGAGCGGGAGTAGGAGATCTTGTTTTGGACTTAGTGCCATACTTTTATTTTCCTAAGTATGTAATAAGAGTAGACTTGCTCTACCTTTGAGATTTGTGTACTATTTAGTGGAAAGTTGTGGACAATGTAATTATTTCATTATTCAGTTATGAAAAGTTTAGATTTATTTTCTTCTATATATGGACTGTGAATAGAATGTGGATGATGGAATAAGAAGTTACACTTGGCTATTTCTTTTCCGCTGCTATGTGAATGTCTTTAGGTATATTTCAGCCTATCGTATAAATGTTGGGTAAATGTCCCACTGTAGCGGCGTTCATTATATCGATGTGGGTTGGTATGACCGTACCGGTATAAGGAGGGTCGTTACAGTAAGGATATGGAAGAGGAGTGTTGCAGCAACAACAACAGCAGCCTCAGCAGCCTCCAGCAGCATGAGGTAGAGGAGCACCACACCAGCATGGCAGAGATCGGCTTATGGCTATCACCTGGGCCCCAGGCAGAGTCTTCTAATCTGATAGAAGGTATTTTGCCTATTATGAATTTTCAGCAAGAGTTTTAATTGATCCAGGTGCTTCTCCTTCTTTTATTTCGGAAGAATTTATGGATAATATGGTGCACCCATTAGAAGAAAAGTTATGTGAGTTAGTTGTAGAAGTTCCTTCAGGTGAATTTATGCTCACTTCTTGCTATATCGATGAGGTTCCTATTGAGATTCAAGGAAACCAGTTGCCTACTAGATTATATGCTTCGCAGTTAAGAGATTATGATATCATTTTGGGTATGGATTGCCCGGAAGCCTATGGAGCAAAGGTTGATTGTAGAAAGAAGAGGGTCAGGTTTTGTCACCCTAATGGAGCAGTATTTGAATTTCAAGGTATGTCGTTCTACACTTCCAAGTTTATAATTTCAGCACTTAGAGCTAGAAAGTTAATGAATGCGGGCTGTGTAGCTTTACTTAGCTTCAGTGAGTTTGGTTGAATCTAGTAAGTTAGTAGAAGCAGTTCCAGTGGTCAGGGAATTTGCAGATGTGTTTTCAGATGATTTACCACGTTTAGCTCCACACAGGGAAGTGGATTTTACAGTGGAATTGCAAACAGGATCTATGTCAATTACTAAAGAACCATATATAATGGCACCAGCTGAGCTCAAGGAATTTAAAAAACAGTTGTAAGAATTGTTAGGAAATGGTTTTGTCAGGCCGAGTCATTCTGTCACGCCCCGACGCGGAATATCGAAATGCAAGGCAGTTGCAAATAAATGGGTACATATCGAGTACTAGACATCAAACCATTGAACAAGAAATAATACTAAAGCAAATTCTTCTCATAATAACGTCCAAATGTCTAGTTACCACCACTAATATTAGAGCTATTCTATAGGGTCTAATTAAATTGAAATAAAGCAAAAGACTAAACTAAGACTCTATCATAATACTAAGACGCTAGGGTACTCTTGACTTCACTCTTGGTCATTCCCGTCCTCTTGACTGTCAGGTTCATTCTCGGTCTCACCTGAGAACACAATGACAAATAATGCAGGGTGAGCGATAACGCCCAGTAGGACTTAAATCTCAGGATCAAGCAGACATTAAATGATTAATGTATTAAAAGGTAGAGTAACTAATGATAGAGCGAGAGAGTCAAGTAATGTAAGATAACATGAATGTCACGAGATTGAAATAGCACAAGCATCGAGTTTAGACAATAGCAAGATGCCCATAGCACAAATAGCACAAGTATATCAATAGCACAACGAGTATAGTTTAGCACTTTGATTGTCATATAGACAACGAGAGAATATAGCACTTTGATTGTCATTTAGATAGTCGAGATAGATAGCACTCGAGTGTAATGCCAAACACTCTAGTCATTTAACTCCCATGGACAAATAGCACTTTCAGGCGCACATCTCAGGACCTGACCGGGCCCTTTATATATTGCCAAGCATTGTTATATTGTTATCTTTAGACAATCAGTCAATAGCCAATATAGAGTACCAAGAAATAGATGAGAGTACGAGATGAATAGATCAGATAGTAGAGAGAGTATGAATAGATGAGAGTCGAGTATAGATGAGAACTAGAATTTTTTTTTTTGGTAAAAGTGGAGCAGTGTCAGCACCGGTCGAATGCATACCACCCCAGGAGATGGCATGTAATCACTCCCCCAGGAGACACCTGCTATACAAAATTTTATATAATAATGATGATTGTGTTACAAGAACTACGAGGCATACCCCTGAGAAGAACAATATATCAGAAAATCTCAAATTTGCAAGACCCAAGCTGTCCCTATGAGAGCAGGGAAAACATTCGGGGAGCTGGATTGAGGATGTAAACACCCCATTACAACGACTAGTGCAAGCAAAAGAGGCCAAGGCATCGGCGACCTGATTTGCCTCTCTAAAGACATGATTCACCGGAACACCAAACTGCTGCACAAAATCAAACAACTCTCCACCATCTATAGCACATCCAAGAAGGAGTACTGTTACGTTTTGAAATGAAAAATGGCCATGTTAAGCATGATAGAGTTAATTATATGTAAATCAAGAGTTAGCAGCATGTTAAATTCTTATTTTAAGTTATTTACCATTGTTTAACAGTAAGGTGAAATTTCTGTAAATGGAAATGTGAATATTATATAAAGTGTGTGTGAAATGGGATGAAAATATGTTTACGAGCATGAGTAAAATGTGATGAGAATGATAAAGTGGTTAATGCAATATTTAGCCATGTGTGACACTGCTACCATAGGTGTCTGAGAGCTGTACCATAGAAAAGTCCATATGGAAGCTCAACGTTATGAGATAAATCCTAAGGGCATTAGGATAAAATCCTAGAGTGGACAAGTACCGCTGGTTAGGGTGGAGAGGGCTTCTCCCAGTTTTGCACAGTTACCTAGATTTGCCACCGCATTGCCTAGGTGACAAATATGTGAAAGTTAGTGCTAAGTGCTAAGTGATAAGCATTAAGTGCTAAAGTGAGTGTTTTCCTCTACTTGGTAGTTAGGACTATGTGTCACGGCAATTTAGCAGATTAAATGTGATTAGAAGTGCAAAGTGATTAGTGAATGTGGCACGTGATAAGTGCAATTGTTGTGATAAGTGATAAACAAGAATGCATGAGTAAATGAATGAAAGAAGTGTAAATTATCGGTACGAAGAGTAAAAGATAATGAGAGTGTAATCACATGTGAAAACCAATGTATTAATACATGCATATTTATTTTGTGTTCGTGCATTAACATCATAATTGTAGAATTAAGTTAATATCATGTCTAATATCATGTGATATAGTTAATAATATCCATATAGTAGTGTGTATGAATATGCACATGTAAATATGTAAAGAAACACAAGGTAGAAATTGAGTATGTAGAATTGACAAATGAATAAGATAGCCTGAGAATAAGTGTAAATTCATGTAATCAAGTTTGATTCATGTCAAAACGCAACCTAAATGAGATTATGATGTTGATAAACACATAAAATAATGTCTAAGTCCATGATAGAATTGCTATTCATTTAGTATGTAGTTCCATGTTTAATTTGTAGATGATGCCATCCGATTTGAATGTATTTTAAATCTTCAATTCATGTTTAATAAAGGTGATATCATGGTGAATTATTCATATTAAAACAACAAATGAAATGTGTAGATAAATAACAAAAGTGCATGTGAAATATATAGAGATGATGTTAGATTGCTATCTACTTTATCTATAATTGCATGTTCGAATTGGTAGAGTTATTCCTCAATAAGGAAAATGTTTAGATTAATAAATCATGTTATATGTTAGGTTTAAGAGTGCATATGTTCATACCATGTATGTATCAACATGATTATGCTAAATTATGTTAGAATGTTTAGTATCGTGTTACGTACATTACTAGAAAGCATGCGCAAGTGTTAAGAGAGTATGATAAATTATACACTAAAATAGCAAGTTAAATGTGTGATAAAACATATAAATGCATGAGAAATTGACTTGATACCATGCTAGGAATGTTTATTATCTTGTACATAGCCTTATGTCTTAAATGGTAGAATTGTGAAATGATATGATGAAGATTTGAATCAGGCATCATAGGATATATCATGTAACGTCGCGTGCTTTTCGGATCCTGCGGATCATGTGCATTGTGGTTGTGGCGGCCGTTGTGAGGTCGGTGTGAGTTGGGTGTGTGGAATGCATGGTGTGATTGCGTGGCTTGAGCAGGTGAAGAGCAGGGTAGGTCCTGAATTGGAATGGGACCTGTTGCTGTTCTGTCTGAGTTGGCGGCCAAGGGGTGGTCGTTGACTGTTAGCGTCCAGGTTCATTGACGTTTACATCATGAACTTGGCGGCAGCTTTTGTGGTCGTTTAGTCTGGCGGTGCATGTGGGCGACAAGGGGGTTGACGCCAACCTGTCAGTTCAACAGGTTATATGTTCACCCGAGGGCAGCTCTCTCAGCTCACCCTCTCTCCCTCTTGCCCCAGCTTGCTGCCCCCGAGTCCTTGAAGGTTCTATCAGGTATCGAGGAGTGGCTGGTCGATCGTGTGGACGCGGCGTCGCCGAATTGCGCGAGGAAAGTCGCGGCGTGGTGCAATTCGCGTGGGAGCTTGCGGAGGGCTCGGCGTAAACCGGAGTTGCGGGAGATTCTAACGCGTTCTGAGGTAGGGGACGAACCCTGGTCTCCCTAGAAACATTAAAACACATCATAACTACTTGAACCAGCATGATAATCCATGTTTGGATAGAGTTGCACCATATGGATAATGGTGGTTTGAGTAGTTTATTGTTCGAATCATGTTATACGGGTTGCATTGGGTTCTGTCATGCTAGAGGGTATGCATTTGTATGTTTTCCAGTAATTAGAACACTAGAAACTCGCAGGACCGATTAGGGTTTCTGCAGGGTTTAAGGCCGGGGAATTGGCGTCAACATCGTTTGCCGCCAAGATCTTCAGCCAGGAGGTTGACGGCCAGAGACCTTCGTCTACTTCCTGTAAGCGGCAATCGATGTGGCCGCCTACCCTATATGAACAGAAATGGCTATTTATGGTGTTTTATCGTTAATGCGTGGGTGTTAACGTATGAGGTGCACTGAGTGCACTTGGTTACGTGTTTAGCATACAGATATGCTGTTAAGTGTTTACTTCGGTGACTGCGCGTTGTGTACGCGAGTCAGTTGGGTTCACATATAGTGGACCAGTGGTTACTTGTGGTTTGCGTGAGGTTTCACGTGGTTTGTGTGTGACGTGCACGTGGTTTTGTGTACGTGACGAGTAGTACGACGCCTACCGTGGTTACCTCTCCAGTTGGGTGCCCCAGGTTCTTTGTGAGCCAGGCTGTTAGCTCGGGGCCTTGTCCCGGTACTTGTGTTGTACCGTCGAGGTCTGTGTCGTCTGACCTGGACACCCTCACTCTTGTGTTAGAGTTGTACGTCCGACTGAGGGAAAGACGACAGTGGGACAGTGACAGTTGTGGTTGTTTTTAGTCACTTGTAGCGCGCTCGTAGTTGGGGGTACGGACACCAGTAGACGTACTGGACCCCAGCTAGTCCTTTTTCCAGTGCCTCACTCTAGCGAGCCCAGGCCAGGGTCTCTGGAGGTGCCAGGCATGGGCCTGTGACCGTGTGGTCTGCAGGTTGTGGTGTTTTAGTTGGTCTCCACAGTTGTTTGACCTTTTTACGTGGAGCGGCAGCTGGACCTTTCGTCCGTGGCTGCGAGACTGAGAGGTGGACCTGTGTTAGTTGTCCGAGTCAGTTTCTGGTGTCGCGAACCAGTTTACGTGGCTCGTGTTGGCTGTCTCTACTTGGCTTGTACACCTGTTTGGGTTTGCCGTTTAGTTACTACAGTTGTTTCTCGTAGTCGACAGACGGTGAGTACTTTTACAGCTTTACTTACCTGCTAGCTGTTTTATATGTTGTTGGTACTGTTTACTGTTTTGTACCTGTGGTTTGTGGTTTGTTCGGCTTTGGGGGAGTTCCCTACTGAGCCAGTGACTAGAGAGGCTCACCCCTACCCCCACAGGTGAGGGCGAGGAGGACGTTTCCTGTCCGACGTCCAGTTCTGGGCCGCGTCGTAGCGGAGCAGGGTCAGTACCTCCAGCGGAGTAGTACTCAGCAGTGTAGCCTTGTAGTTTTGTAGCTGTTTACTTTCTTTTGTTGTACCTCGGGGTATGCCCCAGGCTCTTGTACACCTTTTCAATTTTGATGGATTATGGCTATGTAAATTGTGAAAATTATATATGAAATGTGGTATGTTCCTTTATGTTTACACGGACTGTGGTTTGGTTTCCCTTGCGAGGCTTACGGCCCGTTCGCGGGAGGCGGACTCGGATCAAGTGCGTTATTGGTTTAACGGGCTTGGCCGAGGCGTTCCCCACAGTTGGTATCAGAGCAAGGTCTGTGTTAATATAAGGGAACTGGAAGAATACATAGCCTTATTTCGGTCATTATACACTGCTGGTAGAGACCCTGATTTTTGATAATTTGTGGTTTTGATTTTTGCCTGGTGTTTTGTGCATGTAGAATTTCTGGTATGGCTGATAGGAGAGATTGGGGTGGTGGAGGAGATGATCCGGAGGAAAGCACCCAGCGTATGATTGAGAGAATCTGGGAGAGCCTCACGGATATTCGAGCGAGAATGGATCAGCAGGCGCCTATACCACTAGTTGCAGTGCCACCTGGGGAAGGAGAGGCAGTACCTGTTGCTCCAGTTCTGCCGAGGGTGGAGGTACCTTTTGTAGCACCTGTGCTACCACCACCGCCAGTGCAATTAATTGAAGAACCAGTGATACAGGTGGAGAAATTTCTGAGATTGCAGCCGTCTACTTATTCAGGAGGGCCAAATCCAGATACAGCTGAGCACTGGATTCATGAAATTGAGAGAGTTTTTGCGACTATGCGATGTCCTGAAGCAGACAGAGTTGTATTGGCTGCTTATCAGTTGAGAGGTTTTGCTTTAGAATGGTGGCGATTGAAGATGCAGACCACCTTCGCAGGTAGAAGAGAAGAAGCTATCACTTGGTCGGAGTTTCTCGAGGTATTTAATGATACATTCTTTCCGATCCAAGTACAGCAGGTAAAAGAGAGCAATTCCGGACTCTCAGCAAGGTAACTCTTCGGTTCTAGAGTATCAGATGAGATTCATGGCACTCAGCCGTTATGCACCTTATGTTGTTTCTAATAATAACATGATGGTTGAGTATTTTATCAGAGGATTGAGAGTGTAATTGCAGAATGCGATAGTCCTCTCTTGTGCAAGACAGTGGAAGAGGCAGCGCAAAGGGCAGCTATTTTAGAGAGGTCTATCCGGACTCGTCAGGCAGGTGAGTCAGGTTCTGGTAGTTTCCGGTTACCGCAGCAGTCAACGAGTGCAGCAGCAAGGGCAAGGCACCAGCAGGACCTTCTTCATCAGGCTTTGGGAAGGGGGACAGAAATTAAAGCAAGCACTTAAAGGAAAAGGAAAAGGTGGGAGGTCGTCCGCAGTATCAGCAAGCCGTGGTAGGCCTGAGGTGGAGGAGTCGCAGCAGAGTACAGCCAGGCAGCCTATGGTTCCTCCAGGATACGATGTTATAATTGTAATCAACGGGACATTTGATCCGCAATTGTCCGTATGCAAGAGATATGGGTATGGCAGAGGTGTGCAGCAGCAGCAGCCTCAGCAGTTTCAGCAGCCACAGGCAGGTCGTGGCAGAGGAGCACCGCAGCAGCAGGGGAGAGGCCGGGTTATGGCTATCACCCGAGCCCAGGCAGAGGCATCAAATATGATAGAAGGTACTTTACCTCTTTATGATATTCAGCAAGAGTCTTATTTGATCGGGTGCCTCTCATTCTTTATTTCCGAAGAATTTTGGATTGCATATCTCATCCATTAGAAGAGAGTCTTGTGAGTTAGTGGTAGAGGTTCCTTCAGGTGAGTTCTTACTCACTTCGAGCTACATAGATGAAGCTCCTGTTATGATTGAAGGGAACAAATGCCGGGTCGGTTGTATGCCCTGCAATTGTCAGATTATGATATATTCTGGGTATGGACTGGCTAGAGATGTATGGAGCAATGCTAGATTGCAGAAGAAAAGAAACGATCGGTTTTATCATCCTAATGGTGGTGCAGAGTTTGAATATCAAGGTATGCTTTTTTATACCTCAAAGTTTCTAATTTCTGCAATTAAAGCTAGAAAGTTGATGATTAAATGGGGTGTGTGGCCTATTTAGCCTCAGTAAGTTTGGTAGAAGCCAGTCAGCCAATGGAAGCAGTTCCCGTGGTTAGGGAATTTGCTGATGTCTTTCCGAAAGATTTGCCTGGTGTAGCTCCACATAGAGAGGTGGATTTTACTATTGAGTTGCTGCGGGGTACTATGCCGATCTCTAAAGCCCCATATCGGATGGCACCAGCAGAACTCAAGGAGTTGAAAAAGCAATTAGAAGAATTGTTGCAAAAAGGGGTTTATTAGACCGAGTCATTCCCCGTGGGGAGCGCCGGTTTTATTTGTGAAAAAGAAAGATGGAAGTTTTCGATGTGTATAGATTATAGAAAGTTGAATGATGTGACCATCAAGAATAAGTACCCGTTGCCAAGAATAGATGATTATTGATCAGTTGCAATCAGCAAAAGTGTTTTCCAAATTGATTTGAGATCCGGGTACCATCAGTGAGAATCAGAGAAGAAGATATAGATAGAAAACAGCGTTCAGAACCAGATATGGTCACTATGAGTTTGTGGTAATGCCTTTTGGTTGACTAATGCTCCTGCAGGTTTTATGGATCTATGAATAGAATATTTCATCCGTATTTAGATCATTTTATTGTGGTCTTTATTGATGATATTTTAATTATTCAGCAACTGAAGAGGAGCATGCAGCTCATTTGAGGTTTACTTTGCAGTTGCTAAGGGATAACCAGTTGTTTGCTAAATTCAGTAAGTGTGAATTCTGGTTGAAGGAAATTCAGTTTTGGGTCATGTTATTTCTGCTAAAGGAGTAGTTGTAGACCAAGTAAAGTGGAAGCTGTGTCGAGGTGGGAAGTGCCTAAGTCAATAACCGAGATTAGAATTTTTTCTGGGTTGGCAGGTTATTATAGCGCGCTTTATTCAGATTTTTCTAAAATTGCAGCACCTATGACTAAGCTAACCAGAAAGGGTGTGCCTTTTGTGTGGTCCGGTGAATGTCAAAGAAGTTTTATGGAATTGAAGAAAAGACTTACATCAGCACCTATATTGACATTGCCGGTAGGGAGTGGTGGGTTTGTGCTGTATACTGATGCTTCAAGGAGAGGTCTTGGAGCAGTGCTTATGCAGCATGGTAAAGTGATAGCCTATGCGTCTAGGCAATTGAAATAGCAGAGGAGAATTACCCCACTCGTGATTTGGAATTAGCTGCAGTTGTATTCGCTTGAAAATGTGGAGGCATTATCTGTATGGCGAAAGATTTGAGATTTTTACAGATGATAAAAGCTTGAAGTATATCTTTTCGCAGAAAGATTTAAATCTTCGCCAGCGCAGATGGGTCGAGTATCTAAAGGATTATGATTTTAGTTTGGCTTACCATCGGGTAAGGCCAATGTGTGGCCGATGCCTTATGCAGAAAGGCTTATATGAACTGATGATGATTAAAGAATGGAAGTTTATGAAGAGGTAGCAGAGAATTCTTTTGATGTGCCCAAGCAGTCAGCGTCGGGCAATTCTAGCTGCTAGTGCTGTAGAGCCGTCTTTATATTGGCAGATTATTGAGGCTCAAAGAGCAGATGCAGGTTTACCTGAAATTGTGAAAATGGAAGGAGTCTCAATTGATGATAATTGTGTGGTCAGGCTTAGGGGCAGGTTGTTGTTCCTGCAGAAAGAGAAGTAAAGCAGCGTGTTCTAGAAGAGGCTCATAAATCAAGGTACACTATTCATCCGGGTAGTACTAAAATGTACCATGATTTGAAAAAGCATTTTTGGTGGCCTCATATGAAGAATGAAATAGCAGAATTTGTGGCAAGATGTGTATCTGTCAGAAATTAAGCAGAGCATCAAAAGCCGGGAGGTCTGTTACAACGTGTACCCATTCCACAGTGGAAATGGGATGATATTGCAATGGATTTTGTGGCAGGTTTACCAAGGACAAGTTCTGGGCATAATGGAATATGGGTGTTTGTTGACAGATTGACCAAAGTTTGCAGATTAGTGGCAGTAAGTATGTCTTGGACAGTGGACAGATTGGCAAATGTTTATGTTGAAAGAATGTTCCACTGCATGGTATTCCAAAGACTATTGTATCAGATAGAGATCCAAGATTTACTTCTGGTTTTGGAGAAGTTTGCAAAAAGTAATTGGTTCTGAGTTGAGATATAGCTCCGCTTATCATCCCAGACAGATGGTCAGACAGAGAGGACCATTCAGACAATTGAAGATAAGCTGCGAGCCTGTTGCTTAGTTTGGGGAGGCAGTTGGGAACATCATTTGGGAATGGTTGAGTTTGCCTACAATAATAGTATCATACCAGTCTTGGATGGACACGTATAGAAGCTGTATTGGAAGGCCATGTAGAACTCCATTGAACTGGCATGAAGTGGGAGAAAGGCATTAGTGGGTCCTGAATTAATTCAGCAAACCACTGAAGTAGTAAAGCTTATTAAAGAAAAATTGCAGGCAGTTCAAAGTAGGCAGAAAGTTATGCAGATGTGCGGAGGAGACCACTTCAGTTTGAGGTGGGAGATTTTGTTTTTCTGAGAGTTTCCCAAGTAAAGGTATAATGAGGTTTGGTAAATCTGGAAAGCTGAGTCCAAGGTATGTGGACCTTTCAGGTAATTGAAAGAATTGGGGAAGTGGCTTATAGGCTGGATTTGCCAGCTGATTTTGCAGATGTGCATGATATTTTCCATGTCTCCATGTTAAGGAAATGCCATATGAAGATCCAGCTCAGATAATTAGATATCAAGGTGGGACCTGAGGGCGGATGACCATGCCTGAATATCCGGTACAAATCACGGATCGAAAAATCAGAAGTTAAGAAATAAAGAAATTGAGTTGGTTAAGGTGAGATGGGAAAATAGGTTGGGTGGTGAGGATACCTGAATTGGCCGCAGAAATGGCTAAAGGGTATCCCTATCTATTTGTGTAAGTTTTGTATCATCTTTTTAGATAGTGCTTGTAAAGTTGTGTATGTTTAAATCGTTTGACTTTTGTGTGGTTAACAATTTCGAGGTCGAAATTTTCTTTTTAGATGATAGTAATGTAACGTCGCGTGCTTTTCGGATCCATGCGGATCATGTGCATTGTGGTTGTGGCGGCCGTGTGAGGGCCGGTGTGAGTTGGGTGTGTGGAATGCATGTGTGTGTGATGCGTGGCTTGAGCAGGTGAAGAGCAGGGTAGGTCCTGAATTGGAATGGGACCTGTTGCTGTTCTGTCTGAGTTGGCGGCCAAAGGGTGGTCGTTGACTATGGCGCGCCAGGTTCATTGACGTTTACATCATGAACTTGGCGGCAGCTTTTGTGGTCGTTTAGTCTGGCGGTGCATGTGGGCGACAAGGGGGTTGACGCCAACCTGTCAGTTCAACAGGTTATATGTTCACCCGAGGGCAGCTCTCTCAGCTCACCCTCTCTCCTCTTGCCCCAGCTTGCTGCCCCCGGTCCTTTGAAGGTTCTACAGTATCGAGGAGGAGTGGCTGGTCGGATCGTGGGACGCGCGGCGTCGCCGAATTGCGCGAGGGGAAACGTCGCGGCGTGGTGCAATTCGCGTGGGAGCTCGCGGAGGGCTCGGCGTAAACCGGGGAGTTGCGGGAGATTCTAACGCGTTCTGAGGTAGGGGACGAACCCTGGTAGCTCCGTAGAAACATTAAAACAATCATAACTACTTGAACCAGCATGATAATTCATGTTTGGGATAGAGTTGCACCATATGGGATATGGGTGGTTTGAGTAGTTTATTGTTCGAATCATGTTTATACGGGTTTGCAATGGGTTCTGTCATGCTAGGGGGTAGCATTTGTATGTTTTCCAGTAATTAGAAAGCTAGAAAACTCGCAGGACCAAATTAGGGTTTCTGCAGGGTTTAAGGCCGGGAACTTGGCGTCAACATCGTTGCCGCCAAGATCTTCAGCCAGGAGGTTGACGGCCGAGACCTTGTCGTCTACTTCCTGTAAGCGGCAATCGATGTGGCCGCCTACCTATATTGAACAGAAATGGCTGCTATTTATGGGTTTATGTTAATGCGGGGGTGTTAACGTATGAGGTGCACTGAGTGCACTTGGTTACGTGTTTAGCATACAAGATATGCTGTTAAGTGTTTACTTCGGTGACTGCGCGTTGTGTACGTGAGTCAGTTGGGTTCACATATAGTGGACCAGTGGTACTTGTGGTTTGTGTGAGGTTTCACGTGGTTTGTGTGTGTGATGTGCACGTGGTTTTGTGTACGTGACGAGGTAGTACGACGCCTACCGTGGTTACCTCTCCAGTTGGTGCCCCAGGTTCTTTGTGAGCAGGCTGTTAGCTCGGGGCCTTGGCCGGTACTTGGTGTTGTGCCGTCGAGGTCTGGTCGTTTGACCTGGACCCACCCTCACTCTTGTGTTAGAGTTGTACGTCCGACTGAGGGAAAGACGACAGTAGGACAGTGACAGTTGTGGGGTGTTTTTAGTCACTTGTAGTGCGCTCGTAGTTGGGGGTACGGACACCAGTAGACGTACTGGACCCCAGCTAGTCCTTTTTCTAGTGCCTCACTCTAGCGAGCCCAGGCCAGGGTCTCTGGAGGTGCCAGGCATGGGCCTGTGACCGTGTGGTCTGCAGGTTGTGGTGTTTTAGTTGGTCTCCACAGTTGTTTGACCTTTTTACGTGGAGCGGCAGCTGGACCTTTCGTCCGTGGCTGCGAGACTGAGAGGTGGACCTGTGTTAGTTGTCCAAGTCAGTTTCTGGTGTCGCGAACCAGTTTACGTGGCTCGTGTTGGCTGTCTCTACTTTGGCTTGTACACCTGTTTGGGTTTGCCGTTTAGTTACTACAGTTGTTTCTCGTAGTCAACAGACGGTGAGTACTTTTACAGCTTTACTTACCTGCTTAGATGTTTTATATGTTGTGGTACTGTTACTGTTTTGTACCTGTGGTTTGTGGTTTGTTCGGCTTGGGGGAGTTCCCTACTGAGCCAGTGACTAGAGAGGCTCACCCCTACCCCCACAGGTGAGGGCGAGGAGGACGTTTCCCGTCCGACGTCCAGTTTTGGGCCGCGTCGCAGCGGAGCAGGGTCAGTACCTTCAGCGGAGTAGTACTCAGCAGTGTAGCCTTGTAGTTTTGTAGCTGTTTACTTTCTTTTGTTGTACCTCGGGGTATGCCCTAGGCTCTTGTACACCTTTTCAGTTTTGATGGATTATGGCTATGTAAATTGTAAAAAATTATATATGAAATGTGGTATGTTCCTTTATGTTTACACGGACTGTGGTTTGGTTTCCCTTGCGAGGCTACGGCCCGTTCGCGGGAGGCGGACTCGGATCAAGTGCGTTATTGGTTTAACGGGCTTGGCCGAGGCGTTCCGCCACATATCATGTGTAGAAAACATGTGTAGGTGTATGTTATCTTTCATGATTAACATGAGCATGTGCTAGATAGGAAGGTATTTGGATGACTTATGTACAGTTGACCATAAGAAACATGTATCATGTGTAATGTTGTGATCAGAATTATAGCATGTGGTTTTCCTTATTATTAGTGGCTTATTATGTATGTGATATGTGTAAATTTGATATTTTAGATTACTTGTTGAGTCTTGTAAGACTCATACTTGCTTCGGCGTATAGGTGTGACAGATTATCCAGTAGCTGAGGAGAGAATAGTGAAGATTGATACCGCATACAAGGAATAGCACTTGAGGAGATTTTATTTTTGGTAGTTGCTTTAATTTATAGTTTGAATAATGTTATTCATATGGACATTGTATGGACAATGTAGTTCTTTTCAGGTTGTAATAATGTGGACTCTAGTTTTTTCTTTTACTACATAGACTGTGGAATATGTGGTGATGATGGAATGAAGTATAATATTTCTTTTAATTCCACTGTACTCTTTTATTATTCATGGACATATCAACCATATCGTTTATTGTGGGTTTACTATCCCACTATGACGATGCTCTTTGTACCAATGGGGATTGGTATAATAGTACCGGTATAAAGGGGGTCGTTACATGCTCATTCTGTCAACGTCAGTGAGGGAAAAATATATGGAATGAAGAGTCATGACCTCCATGTGTTCATGCAAAGGTTGTTACCTATTGCATTTCGTGACATGTTGCCGAAGCCTCTATGGGGAGCATTGTCTGAGCTGAGTCGATTTTTCATGATTCTATGTGCGTCAGAACTCAGGCGTGAGAATGTGCAAACTATCGAACAGAATGTGGTCACCATCGTATGCAAGTTGGAGAAGATATTCCCACCTGCATTCTTCGATTCGATGGAGCATTTACTCATACATCTACCATATGAAGCTAAAGTCGGAGGGCCAGTACAATATAGATGGATATATCCATTTGAGAGGTATATGCAAAAATTAACTTTTTTCTTCTTAAAATTGCTCCTTATATATGATATGTTTCCTATTTGTCTTGTACATTGTTGATGTAGGTGTATGCATGACCTCAAAATGAAAGTCGGAAATAAAGCAAAAGTGGAGGGTTCTATTGCTGAGGCATACATTATGGAGGAAATCTCTAACTTTTGTTCGATGTACTTTGAAGTAGACATACAAACTCGTCGTACTCGACCTCCACGTAATGATGATGTGGTGAATCTATGTGTTCAGATCGACTCTCCATATTTAATCATCTTGGACGTGCCTTCTGAAGTTCTTCAACTCGCATGCTAGATGACAGACAGTTATGCACCGCAGAGATATATATTCTTTTGAATTGTGCTGAGCTAGAGTGTTATGTTGAGTAAGTGCTAAACTCACAATTTATTGTGTATATAACTTCTTTGCCTTATTATAGCTATTGAAGGTGGTCTTCCATTAATATTGCAGCCAATTTGATTCAGAAATAATTCAAAGAAATCCACATGTCACTGATTATGAGGTTGAAAAAGAACGAGAGAAGTCATTGTCCTTATGGCTAAGAAAACGCGTAAGTGTGCATGCAATAAGAGTATGAAAGATAAGTTATGTTCACTTTTTAACTAGTCTTCTCTATACGTAGGTTGAACAAGGTTTAATTACTGATGAAAGAGTTCGTCAGATAGCCTATGGCCCATCGAAAATTGTAGAGAACTATCCTGGATTTATTGTGAATGGGTATAGATTTCATACAAAATACTATGGGTAGAGTAAATCCACCATGAACAGTGGCGTATGTGTTAAAGGAAGTACATACAATGAAAGTGAATATGACTACTATGGTATTGTAGAGGAGATATTACAGTTGCAATATCTAGGACAAGACAGTCATATATTCTTGTTCAAGTGTCATTTGTTTGATCCGAATTCCATTCGAAATGACACAACGCATGGGATTGTCGAGCTTAAACATAAGTCGAAATTGAATACTTATGAACCATTCATTTTATCCACACAAGCCCAGCAGGTGTACTATACAAGCTATCCATCATCTACAAACAGAGAATGAAATGATTGGTAGGTAGTTTACAGAGTTAAGTCAAGAATATTCTCTGAATATGAATTGGACATGACTAATCAGACACCTGAAGAGGTCAACAAAGAATTCTTTCAAGAAGACTTGGTTGAAAATGTAGAGTGACAGCTCATATTGGAGAAGACGAATCTGAAGCGCCAATTTCCTTGTCTCAAGGATATGAGGTCGAAGAAGTCGATCCACATGAGATAAAAGGGAGGAGTGGAAGGTGAACAGATATTGAATGTGAAAGTTCTGATGAGGAGGAGGAATATACTAGTATTGAATGTGAAGATGATGATGAAGATGGAGCTGAATTAGATATATCGTCATCATCTGAGGAGGAAATGGATATCAATTAAAAATGGGTAGAATTTTTTCACATCTTTTTTATTAAATTTAAAGTAGCCCACTATAAATATAAGCA